>JARHVA010002723.1:1115000-1285000 GCA_037957365.1 Torreya grandis
GAGCTAGATGAAAGGGAGGAGTTATAAAGAGCAAAAGTCCTTAACTTCCAAGGCATTAAAGAAAAGTGACCTCTAGATGGTGGTTAATCAGGTAAGGAGACAACACCTCTTATTCCAATTTCCTCTTTTTATTCCATCTTTATAGTTGATTATGTTCCTTTTGATCCCATTTTCTAACCACCCCTAGTCACTCCAAAGGTAGAGGATGTCTCCTCTATCCCTACCATTCCCACTTTCCCAACTAACTTCATTCCACTAACTATATTTACATCTTCTATGTCCTCCACTACATCTATATCTACTTCTACTAATACTACTACCCCAACACCTCTTAAAGCCAAAATAAAGGCATCTAAGAAATTTAGGGGAGAATTATAAATTTACCAACTTCATGTATCATCAAATCAAATAGACTTTCCAATGCCTTCCTCCAGCTCTTCTCAATTCACCATTGTGACATCTTTTGAGATAGCTAGAAAAAAGAAAATTGTATACACATGTTGAGGGAGTGGATTGGTCTAAGATCATTTGGCCTTCCATTCTTGACTAGTTATTTGAATAAACTTTAACTTAATCATCTTAAGAGACATTGGTTGAGACTACAACTAAGGAAACTCAACCAATAAACCCATCCTAATTGGTCATCCCTTAATGGGCAATTGATTTAGGGTCAAAGGCTTCCCAGAAGCCAAACCTCATAATCATATAACTACTCATAGTGAGTTCCATATTTGATAAATCTATAAGGAGTGTCCAAAGGGGAAGAAAGAGAAATTTGGAAGATAATACTAGGAAAGGGATTATCCTAGAAGAGAGGTAAGAGATTTTTACCTTGTCTAAAAGAGAATAGAAAATTAGGGTAATCCCCATATGTAGAGGACTACAAGTCTTATCAAGAGACATAGAAGGATGCCTTAATGTAATTATGCAAAGGAATGGAAATGGCTAGGTAAGATCTTGACCATGAATTATATCAATTAAAGAAATAACATTTTCAAGATTTAGAGCAAATAAAATAACAATAAATAATCATTCATGTTTCTCCAAAAATTGAAACTAAAGTCTAGAATGCTACTTCTAGATTGTACAACATTCTTGAGGCCATTATTTCAATGAGGGTAGAGTTGACTCCTCATTTGATTGAGACCCATAAAGTATTTAATTATTTGAAGTAGGATGAGAATAAGTTAAAATTCATTATTCTTTATACAACCAATAAGACATACAACCACCTCAATCTCATGAGACAATTAGAGGTTTCAAATGTTCTCAACCTGGTAGCCACTAGGAATTAAGAATTTAGGGATTAGATCATGGTATATGAGGTCATAATGCCTAAGTATGTCAAACATAAAAATCTAATTTTACAGATCATGGGAGAGATAAATATCTCACAAGCAAGAGACTCAATAGGCATGCTTATAAGTATAATCAATTTTGATTTACTTCTTCAACAAACTTCTGCCAACTTCAAGCAAAGTCTTTAGAGACTTTCATTGGAGGGGATTGAGGTTGAGATGATTTTTTAAAGGAAGAAGGTGACAGAGGTGGAAATTTTTAGATCAAACTTTGGAAATACAAAAGTTGAGCATACAAAATTCTTAGAATAAGTAAAAAGGGTGCATGGACCTATGCTATTGAACATGGATATTATCTGGGATTAACATGACCTTGAGGACAATAAATTTCAAGTTTTAAAAACTAAGAAGAAAGATAGAGCTTCAACTTCTAGTTCAGTTTTAACATCCACCTCAATGCTTCTAACAGTCAGAAGTGCCATGCCCACATCTAATCAGCCTTGATTTAAAGCTAATTTTATATGTATACATATTAAAAGTAATAATTATTATACTTATAGTTTACTTGTATTTAACATTGAAATGTAAAAGTTGTCTAGACTGTCTATGAGCATGCACACATTGCATTGCTTTGTACAGGTTGACTTATGTTTAGACATGGTGGTGATTAACTATATGCATATGTATATATAATTTTGAGACTAAAATTACAATCAAGGTTCTAATTGTAATGTAACTATGAGTTTGCATGAACTTGGAGGATGAGGTGAGCCCTCCCTAAATATATTTATACATGTATAACTCTCATTCCAAAGGTTTGAAATTTTTTTATCAATACGGAAAGAAATTAGTTTGATTGTCATGCAACTATGTTGATTCTCTATCTTTTCATCTTTGTACCATTAAAGTTTTGTTTTCTTAGTTGTGTTAACTCAATAATTTGAAGTATACATAAGCTATAGATAATTTTAATTGTTATCATTGACATACGTTAATTCTAGATATTCAAAAGCTATTTAAAGTTAGTTGTTTTCATTGATCAAAGTAATTGGTTAAAATTATGTTAGCATTTTGAGGTGTGCAAGAGTGTTTTATTTCTAGCATAGTCTCTAGATGTATGTTATTGCTACCCTATATATCTTTTTGATCCGAGCTGTAATATCTTAAATAAGGATGTGCAACAAGAATTATAAAAAGAGCAATCTTTAGTTGAAATCATTAAGTCTACTATGATTTATTCCTAGACTCTTTAATTGTGTTTGCCTGTAAGTGAGCAATAGCTATGAGCAACAAGCACTAGTTCTAGAAACACTCATCCATAATAGAAACTTGGTAAAATTCATATAAATATATGAACACAATATATAAAGAGTAAATTGATAAATAAAAACACACATGTCAATTATACACAACATATAAATTAGGCAGGAATACCTCTAATGAAGGTAAAAAAATCATAATGATTATTTAATGTTGAAACAATTTCTCCAATACATAAAATCATCTTAATCTCACTTCTTCATAGAATGGCCTTCGCAAAAACCTTTGTTCACCTAAGATATTGGTAAATCATCAAGATATTTGAATAATAAGGGTAAACCCTATTTAATAGTAAAAATTGAAGGGAAATGACCATTGTAACCAATGGGTCCAATCATTCCGAGAACATTTAAAACACTGATAATAAATTAGATAATAATGTTTTATCTTTACAGATAGATAATAAAATAATTTATGTTTTATTATTTATTTACATGAGATTTTAAACCTATGTTAATATATAATAAATCATTATTATTTAATTACCTAAAATGTACTAAGAGTCTTTATAATTACACTCCTTAGACATTAAATGTTCTAACACTCTCCTTTAATATTATGTGAGGATAAATTCCTTAGTCCCCATAAATGAATTATACTTTGTACAAAATTGAAGGATTTAAAAACTTTCATTATGCCAAATATCACCTTTTGAAATAAAAGGAATTATAATCAATAAACTATTCAAAAATAAGTTTAAACTAGCATGATCGTGAGACTATATCTTACACTTTCTCATGAATAATCGCTAAATATATTTGAAGTTTTTTATAACGAACCTCCATTACAAAGTATGATTTTAATGTATTGGAGTACAAAAATAAAACTTTCACATGAAATTTACAATTACATAACTTGCACGTGAAGTTTACAATACTTTATAATGAGAAGTATAAAGAAAGAGAAGAAACACATGGCTGTCAAGAAGTGGTATTGTCATGCACACTCCCCTTAAATAACAACTCTAAGAGGATCATCATTGTATGAAGCTAATAAAACTTGGTAGCACCAAGTGGTTTGTGAATATATGTGCCACCTATGTACCCATAGGATATTATTATAGATCAATATTGAGGATTTCTCTCAAATAACATGTACACATACTTCAATACACATAGTTTTTTGGTGCTACACCAAATTTTTTATTTGCCAGAGTTATACAACTTTATTACCTATAAAAAACTTAAGCATATATCCAAAAAATGATATCATAGTATGGTTAACACACACACACACACACACACACACATATATAAGATGCCATTTATTTTTATGTGGTAAAACACATTTAAAACCATCAAGTCATATTTTAAGTAAACAAGCTCACTAATTTGATTACAAAGCTAGTGACAAACATAAATTATTGTATGAAATTTATTATTGGATGTATTTAATATTAGCAAGATGAGCATCCTCATCTATCATATGATGCACATATAATAATTTTACTAATGATATGATACTAAGACATTATATATAATATTAGTAATAACGTATCTGAGTTTTATCAAAAGTTTATAAGTTTTATATGCTTCAATTTTCCAATGATATAGAGTTGGAATCAAATGATTGCAGTATTTAGCCTCTCATACATCAAATATGAATAATTTTATCATAATATGAAATCATCCAATCCAACATAAATAAGACTAAAAAAATAATTTCAGAGATAAAATTAATGATGAAGAGCTAATAATACAAACTCCATTACACTTTGCATTTCATTATAAATGAAACATATAAGCATGTTAACATAAACAATCAAATGATAAAATAATCAAATGAGTATCTACGCATGTTAACATAAACTTTCTCTAATTATAAAATGAAATTATCTAAACATGTTAGCATAAAAGATACTTTTTACCAAGCAAAATCAATAAACATGATTATTTTATTAAATGAAACATGAATCTATGTATAAAATGCTAACTCATATGAAATTAAAAATATAATGTCTAAATATTTTCTTTGCTTTCTCATCTAAAACAAAAAATATCTCAAAAATTAGATGTGAATTAGACAAGGCAATAATAGTGTGATGTGGCAAAATCAGCAAGATGTTGACACAAACCATCTTTATTAGCACACTTCACAACTAATTCACAATATGATAAAATACCTACAAAATGTCAATGAAGAAAATGCTTTTACAAGGAGAAATGATGTTTTATCAGTGAATAAAAATTTCATCATCTATGCGGTACACTTATAAATCTAAATAACAAAACTCATACAAATAAAATTCTAAAATAAACTGACATTTGAAATGGGTTTTGGTGAAAACTAATTATTTCACCTAGAATTTTTAGAAAAAATCAAGTTTGGAATCAAGTTGCCAAAAATAAAAATATTACATGAAAGAGATAAAACAAAGTTTCTTTGGTATTATGAAGATAAAAATAAACATAATAAAGTTGAAGATTTGTGAAACTTCATTTTTTTCTATTTTAATCAGGTTGATTCCGAAACAACTCTGTAAGTCGAACAACCAAATAGGGTGCAAGTTTTTTTTTTCTGAAACTCCTGAAATTGGTCTTCAAAAATAATGCAAAATCAATAAAGATTCATTTTGGTTATTGTTTTCATATCTTGTATGATAAATAAATTTGTTCCAGGTCTTAATTGTATAGAAAATGAGTTTAAGTATTTATTTGAACACCCATTCTGAGCTATTTTAACATAGGTACAACCACTCATATTAAGTTTACATATTGGTCAAATGGTGAATTCATTCAATCATAAAAAATAAAAATTCAACTCAATAATTTATTTGATCAATAGTAATTTGCCTATTCAAGACATTCTTTTTTCCAACATTCAATGACAACAAAAAATATGCATTGACTTTTAGAATCTACATTGCAAGTTTGTATTTTTATAATAAACAAAAAAAAGCTTTAGAAAGAAAACTTTTTAACATGTTTTATAATTGATTTTACAATAAAAAATAGATATTATAGTGAGTAATCAACACTAGTCACTTATATGATTACAAAATGATTCAAAAAACACAAATATCTACAACAAAGATGAAGTTATAAGTTTCACAAAAATATCATAAATGTTGAAAAAATAACTTAAATACTAAAATTCATTTAACAAGGATAAAAATCAAACAAAGTACTATTCTAAAGTGTCCAGAAGGTGTAAAAACTTAAAGATCAACTAGTCACATGACCATCTTTGACAAACATTATGATAAGTAAAAGGTGTTAAAAGTGTCACAAATTACTCTATTTGATATAAAAAAATATTATGAGGTTTTAAATCAACAATTTGACCACATAAAAGTGCCCAAAAGGTGTCAAAACCTAGAAATTAACTAGTTACATGACTATGGTTGACAAATAATTGATGGGATCGAGGGTCAAACTAAGGTCGAATCAAGTCACTAATTTTGCACATGAATGAAGTCAAATAAATTAAAATAATTATTAAATGGGTTAAATGAGGTGTTATTATAGGGTTTTGAACTCAAAACCTCCCTAGTTTCATGTTTTTCCAAAAAACTAGCTACCAATTCCCGATGTCATTTTACAAACTTATACATTCAAAAAAGCATTTTTAAAAAATATTTTAAAACAAAGTGATTAAAAAAAACAAATAAATATTAATTGCATGTAAATACAATAATAAAATAAATGTTAAAAAAAACAATCACCTTTAATTTGAAAAATGACAACTCATAAAAGAGACCCAACATCCACTTCCATGAAAATAAAGGCAATTAAATAAATAATGTATTTATTAAATACAATCACTAAAACTATTAATAACCATTTTAATTCCATTTTCACTATATCAAGTAAACTAATGGTACATCTGTAGAATTTTGCAGTAGCATGGGAGCTCCTAAAAGGTAAATCAGGGCTTGTAACTTCTAGAGAAACCTAACAAAGGCCCTTCCAATCACTCAAGCTCCACAAGAATGATTTTTTCTATCAAAGATTGATTATATATATTTTTTTATTACTGTACCAACTATACTATGGTGCCTAGGTGTGAAGAAATAAATTGATAGGGCTTGAAATAATGCTCCAAAAGTTTTTCTAGAGGCTTTGGCAGGTATTAAAACTAATTATTCATCCTTCAAACACTAAGAAAAAGTTATAGAGGCTCAAGAATGAATTTTTGACTTTTTTAATTTAAGGGCTGTACTAGGCCATTCAATGATGCATGGGAGGAGAAGAAAGAATTGAAATAGGCTTTACAGTCCTCCTGAGGGTTTGAAAATGATATTGGATGCTTAATTTTATTGATTTCTTCCTTCTAGACTACAAAGAGTCAAAGAAATATGCATGATTTTTTTTAGAGTTTTATACCTCTCACATGCCATGCCATGCCACTCAAGGTGGAAAAAATATAAGTAATTAAAAAAATATTTTTAAATTAGTTTGATAATAGCTTGCTTGAACAATTACTCTCCTTAGGCTCTGACACCATGATAAATTTCATATAAATACATGGACACAATAGATCTAGAGTAAGTTGATAAAGAAAAGCACACAAATCAATTATACACAACACATAAATTAGGTGGAAAAACTTTCAATGAAGGTAAACAACTCATAGTGATTATTCAATGTTGAAACAATTCCCCCAATACATAAAATCTTCTCAATCTCACTTCTTCATAGAATGGCCTTCA
Source organism: Torreya grandis (assembly GCA_037957365.1). Taxonomy (NCBI): domain Eukaryota; kingdom Viridiplantae; phylum Streptophyta; class Pinopsida; order Cupressales; family Taxaceae; genus Torreya; species Torreya grandis. Next base: position 1,122,270 of record JARHVA010002723.1, read on the forward strand.
CAAATTTTTTTGTTCACCTGAGATATTGAAAAATCATTGAGATATTTGAATAATAGGGTTAAATATTATTTTATAGTAAAACTTAAAGGGAGGTTATCATTGTAACCAATGGATCCAACCATCTCGATAACATTTGAAACATCGATAATAAATAATAATGTTTTATTTTTATCGATATGTAATAAATAATTTATGTTTTATATAACATGATATTTTCAACCTGTGTTAATAAATAACAAATCATTTTTATTTAATTAGCTAAAATTTACTGTCTTTATAATTACACCATTTATACATTAAATGTTCTAACAAAACTATTCTAGAGGGTGAGTCTTGAGGCTATAGAACCTTCTTTTCTATTCTACCCTTTCCTCTTTTGGATTTTATTTGATCTACCAAATTTAAATTAATATCCACCCATCCAACTATACACTTAGGTTTAATTTTATTTTAAGATTCATTTCACTACATGAACCATCCAATTAACATCCTATATGCTCAACCTTCTATTCCACCACCTAATCATTTAACCCATACCTACAACTCATGCATTAGAGTGGAGTTTACCTTCATTATGATTCAAAAATGTTAGAGGTCATCTCGTTAAATTATGGGGTGTGCATAACATCCATATCAATAGGATGTAGAGAGATTTTTCACTAATTTAGTGAGTTTTACTAACTAGTCTTTTATTGAGTGAACTCAGTCTTCTAACCTATTCAAATGTTCTTATTTAGCCATGCCTTTCACAACAATGTAAAGTCGATTAACCTTATTAGAAACCACTAAGTTAAAGGTTTTATATTTCATTTCTTCCTTGATATACATTTTTATTGGAGTGTCTTGACATTTTCTATGGCCTTAGGTGTTTAGACCTACCATGCACAAAATTGAAGGTATATGATTCAATAATTTAGGGTTAGGCTATAGGGTTTAGAGTTGTGGGATTAAAAAAAGTGTACTATAGGGTGATTATCTCATTTACATGAATCCAATGGCTACTAATTTTCACAAGGGTACAAAAAAATACCATATTTTAAAAAAAATCTTCAAACAATACTATGGTGATGGAAAATTTAAATTTTGCTTGGATTAGAAGTTATGTTTTTTCAATCCTCTAACTCACAGAGCAATTGCTACACTAGATATCAAAAAGAATATGGTCAATTAAAAATAGGAAAGGATCCTAAATGGTTTATTTGAGTTATGGGATCTCATTAATATTTATCCTATTTGTAAATAGTGTTGGATCAATGTTTTAGAGCACTAACTATGGAGGTTAAATGTACCTATATCCCACTATCTCATTTCTAAGGATGGTTGCAAGTAACTTCTCTAAGCTAAATACGTATTGGTGCACCACGATTAATCGATGATTGAAGGTTTCTTATGGGTAAGCTTAAAAAAACTAGGGGGTCTTTAAATATATTTGAAACTACATGGAAGCACAAATCGGTATACATAACTGTCTAATGGATTACATATTAGAGAATAATCCCCCACTCCACAGAATTATAAAAACTAATAACCACTTAGCCTAGAATGATAACTTTGTATTAATTTTAAAATTATTGAAACACAATTTATAGCCTAAAAGGGAGAGATGATTTTTTTGGAAATAAACTTAGTGCCCTGGAAAGAGATTTGATGCCACTTGTAATGAAAATACTTAGTTTGATCAAATAAATTTAGATAAATCACTGTTAAGGAGCATACCAACAATTATTTTATCAAATTTAAGACTAATTTTTAATCTTAATTAGATAAACTGCTTAGTAAAATCATAGTGTACAATATATGCAATAAATCACACAAATTGACTTAAAACATACTATATATAAAAATATGCTAAAAGGGGAAAGTACCAAAGGAGAAAAACTTACTTGGATATCAAATATGCATGCATGTAAGTGTGACTATGAAATTGACTATGTGACTATATGAAGATATTATGAATTAGGGACAAGGATACACATCTACCTAGGACAAGGTCATGCTATCTGGATAATGTCAGTCTGCACTAGTGTTTATAGGGCATGTTAGAGTTTGATATGAATTTTTTATTTTGTGTAAAAATGGATCAATACACCTTTAGTTGTAGGTCATGTGTACATGATTAGATCTATGAGATTTATTATGGAAGCCATTGTGTGCCTTATTTTTCATTTAAAACTTTAACTTAACAAGTCAAAAAAAACCATACAAATAAATAGAAGTGTTAGTAGCTAAAGTTGTGCTTGAAATCAACATCACTTGTGTTGAGCACTTTATATATACCAATACTCTAAAGAGGGATCAAACTCTATGTAGTTCCCTCATACTATGATGGTGTGTGTGAATGACTAGTGTAATATTATATATGCTGGTGTAATCTTGGTGTTATTAAGTGTTTCAAAAATGACTTATGACTTTGGAGGTGTATTCAAACTTAGCTCAGATATATTTAAGTTGTGTGGACTATGAATTAGAAAAAAATATGTGTTTTTCTCTTAATGTGTAGTTAGATATTATAGTGATTTTCAATCATATGAGCATCTAGTGAATAATGGTTATAAAAAAAGGGTTTATAGTGATCATTTATAAATTCCTCTAGATAAGACTTGTAAAATGTGTAGGATGACCCATTAGTGATTTTAAATTTGATCAACTCATTATTTGGTGGGAGGATGTGGCCAATGGATTCAAACACTATAAATAGATGGGATTGTCTTGAAAGAGTGGCCTTGTCTAAGGAGCAAAGACAACTAAGCTAGAAGTATGGATCAATCTTGAGATGAACTTAGGCTATTTGAAAATGAGAAATATGAACATTTAGTAATCAATGGTTTTATTAGAGGAGTAGGTCATCCACATAGAAGTGAAGGAATGGTGGTCAAAGACCATGAATTTGACACGAGCTAAGTGTGTATAAGAGGATAGTCATAAATGTATTGTTTTAGCAATAAATGTTAATTTATGTGTTTAAATTTGCCCTCCTTTTTTATTTAGTAATGCAACAAAATAAAAGTAGTAGATTAAAAGTAAAAGAGTTATACATGAGCTTATATATGAATAATAATCTTGAATATAGGCCACACATTAAACTATGATTGACACAAATATGTAATTAAACATGTATAAATCAATCCTTACTTAAGATGAAAATAATAAAGTAAATATATGAAACTTAGAGATCAAATAATAAAGAATAAATACATCTAATTGGGTATATGAACCATTGTGTTTTTTGATGTAAAACTAGTGATTGTAGAAAGTAGGACCCTTGGAGATATATTTGTTGAAAACACTTAGATTAGACTATGGATGACTCAATCTTTATTGAAGGAATACATGATTAATAACTCAAAGTGTACTTGAATCCATCATTTCATACCCATAATAGTATAGTTTCTTATAATTCTTGTATGAATTTTAATATATAATTATGATGCCAAACTGGTGCAAAAATGCAAATCAACCATTGTAGATAGAATGAGTTTCATTTATCATGAAAACTTGGCATAAAAATAGTGAAAAAATACTATTATCTGAGTTTCGTGTATACAATATAGAGCATTATTATTCCTTCTATGAAAAATGGTGTAAAAATTGAGTAAGAGAGTGATCATATATCATGCACATGTCCCCAATTTGATATATGAACATATTGATTATGATAACTAAGTAATATTAATTATATTTATAAGAAAAACTATGTTAAAAATATAAAACACGTCATGCATGATACCACCAATATAAAAAAATTTATAATAAAATAATTTTGTATACTTGTAAAATATCTTATAAGTGAGCGTGATTCTAAAAAAGTCTAAAAATCCCTATTTTCTGACTACTGGGATAATAATGCACTATTATGGATAAGGTCAACCTGTGCCCCTATCCAAATATAACACTATTATATATTAATACTTTTTGAGTAAAGTATGGGTATGATATATGATCAATGAGAAAAACTTGTATTTTTTAATTTGTGTAGTGAACTATTTTAACTTAATCTTTAAGATGAGTCACTGTGTATGCTCCTTTTTTTGAAGAGAGTTGTGAATCATGCACAATAATTTAGCTCAAAATAAAAAATTAATGTGAATGATGTTATATAAAATATTTAAATTTAGAGTAATATAATGATAACATTATAGAGTGTGGCATCATCATAAATAAATTGAATAAAATAGTAATATAAGATAAATGTAAAGCTAAGCATACATAGTGTCATGTCGAGATAGATATTAAAAATTAAGTACACAGTGAACAATGATCATCTATTGAGTATTTAAAATTGATATATAAAAACTTGAGGAGGATACATGATATCTATCATGACATTTAAAAGTTAGAAAGATGCATGATGTCCATCATAGCATTAAAACATTAAGCAAAATGAGAAAACAAGAGTCATGGACATGACACACACAAAGAGTCCACACAAAAGTACACAAGACACACAAGAAAAAGTCTAAGGGGCCACATATAAGGGACATGTTAAAATGTCACTCACATGCATAAAAACACACAATGAGGCTTAAATATAGAATCAAAGACATGTTTAAATATCCACAATCCAAACAAGTTGAATACATACAAGATATGAAATAAGAAAGAAAACATGAAAAACATGCACGAATAAGTGAATTTGATCTACATAAGCAAATTGTAATATCATTATATTTGGTAACTTAGGTATATAATAATATAGCAATGTAAAAATAAGTGAACAAATAATTACACAATGTAACGTATTAAATTAGGAATAATATGGAAGTAATAAGAAGATAAACTTGTGTAAAAATATGCCCCCAGTAAACTTTCTAAGATGTGAACAAGATATAGAGGGCCTGTGAATGGTTTGAATCTAAAAAATTAGAGCATGTTTTTATTGGTTCAAGCCCACTAGAATAAGATAAGAGTGCAGTGAATTAGTGTCTATGTTAGAATAATTTTATCTATGTAGAATTTCTAAGTCTGAGACAATATCATCACTAAAAACTGCATTTGCAAGTGACAAATTGTATGTCATGCAACTTACTTAAGTAAAATTGTGAAGCATATCTGATATAAAACAAGATATAGATAAGTACTGTATATACTTATCATAAATCAATTGATATAAAATAACTAGACATAACATGCATAGGTCTTGCTTTTTAATTTTTTTAAATTTTAAATTTTATTTATATATATATGAATTAAAAAAAGGAACATACTAAAAAATGACTCTTTAAAGATACTCATAATCAATAGGTCCTATATTGATCATAGAGAGGTTGACCTTTCATGAATGGAAAGTATCATGTCATTGTGAAGTAATCGATCTCAACTCAAAATCTAAAAAAATATTTGACTCTGAAACATAAGTACCAATATCATGATAATGCTTTGTATTATCTTATTTATGTTGTTTATCATAGTGAACTATAGGAATCTTTATAACCCATCATGGAGTGTACAAACTCTGTGTTGGTCTCTTTTGTGGAACACTCTTATTGCTTTGTAATATCAATCTAGAATGTGCTAGAATAGAGAGTGGTTCTCTAGAATCTGTGATAAATCATTGATTAAGTGGATTTTCAAGGATATGTCTCCTTGGAAAGTTAACTTCTTGATTATTAATTATTTGATTAGGTTGAACCTATATAAATTACTTAACTACAATCTATTATGTATGAAAAATAACCTCTAGCTGTAGGGGGTATTCATATGAAATATCATGAACTATGATAACATCATTAGCATATATGTATTTCAGGTATTTATGTACTATAAAATGAATTGTATGAAACTATTGAATCTAATATCTTAATAACATATCAAAGACTCCTGCATTAGATACTACTATGAACTTGGTGGCCATATGAACATAATAAATCTATAGTGGTAATGTGATTTCACCAATATAAATCTGAACATGACTATTGAATCCCTTTATTAATGTTGTTTTAAGATGAATATTCTTATTTGTATAACTAAAATGAGAGAGAACTGTGATAGTGAATATATTCATACTTGAACCATTGTCAACCATGACACTCTTTATAGGTTGATGATTAATGTAAGCTTTAGTGAAGAAAGAGTGTAAATCAAAATCATTGTTGACTATTTCATGCTCTCTAAATGTGATAAGTGGTATAGATGACATTGAAACATGATATGCACCAATGATACCATTCAAAGCATGGTAGGCCTCTATATGAGAATGATAAGAAGTTGGTCCAGGATATGCTTTATATATGTAATGCACTTCTTATTTATCTATTATTTCTTGACATATATGCATAAGAAAAGGATCACTAAATATATTTATTATTGTAATATCAATTGGTTGTGATGTTGTACTATAGGTAAATGAACTCACATCAATGATCTCATATATCAAGTCCTATATCTTATGTCACAAATTGATGCAACTATTTGTAGTTTGCCTTGGTGATTTATGAAAATCACAAAAATCATTCCAATTAAATCCTTTTGGAATAGGTTTACTCATATCAACCTATTTAATATGAGGGATTGATATGATGTTACATTATAATAACTTTTATAAAACTTTGTAGGGAGATTATGGTAAGTTGATAAATTGTATCATTAAAGGATTTGAAAATACAATGCATGAAATAGGTTTTGAAACTTCATTCACTATTGCCTTTTGATCATTTTCATTTTCAATTGGTCCCACCTTGTATGGTGGCTTACTCAAATTATTTTCATGAGAAGTATAAACTGGGTTGGTTACATAATTGAGCTTATTCATAGACAATAACTTAGCCTCTATTTACTTAACTATGTGACATAAATATGTGAATGAAAGAAAATTAATAAACATAATGGATTCATGTAGTGGTGTAATTAAAAATTTCAATTTTATGGTGATGGAAAATTTAAATTTTGCTCAGATCAAAAGTTATGTTTTTTTGATCCTTCAACTCACAACACAATCACTACACTATATCTCGAAAAGAACATAGTTAAAAAATGGGAAAGGATCCTAAAGGGTGTGTGTTTGAGTTATGGGATTGTATTTAGACTTATCTCATTTTTAAAGAGTGTTAGATCAATATTTTAGAGCACTAACTATAGGGGATAAATGCATATGTAGTCCACTATCTTGTTTCTAAGGCTGGTTGCAAGTAACTTCCCTAGAATAGTCATGTATTGGTGAGGGTGTGTGTTTGAGTTATGGGATTGTATTTAGACTTATCTCATTTTTAAAGAGTGTTAGATCAATATTTTAGAGCACTAACTATAGGGGATAAATGCATATGTAGTCCACTATCTTGTTTCTAAGGCTGGTTGCAAGTAACTTCCCTAGAATAGTCATGTATTGGTGCACACCAAGTAATAGATGACTAAAAGTTTCATATGGCTAAGATTAAAAAATAACTAGGAGGTGTTCCAGTATACCTAAAATTATGTGGAAACACAAATTTATGTACATATCTATCTAATGGCTTACATAGTGGGGCATAACCCCTCACTCCATAGAATCATAAAAAATGATAACTGCTTAGCCCAAAGTGATAACTTTATATCAGTTTTAAAACTAGCAGAACATATGTTATAACTTAAAAGGGAGAGATGAACACATTTTTGGAAATAAAATTAGTGTCTTAGAAAGAGCCCTATTACCACTTGTAATGAAATTGCTTAGATAAATAAAATCAAGTTAGAGTAATAATTGTAAATTAACATATCAACAACTATTTTATCGAATTAGAGATTAAGATAATTTTAGTTTTAATTAGACAAATTGATAAGTAAAATAAGAGTGTAAAATATATGCAATAAATTACATAAAATGATTTAAAAATTGATAAATATAAAAATATGTTAAAAGATGAAAGTACCAAAGAAGAACGACTTAACTGGAAATTAGATATGTAGGACTATAAGTGCGACTATGAAATTAATTATGTGATTGAGTGAGGCTACTGTGAATCAAAAATAGGTCTTCAAATCCATCTAGGATAAGGCCATGCTATCTGAATGATGCCGACTTATGTTGGTGTCTATAAGGTGCACCAACATCTGATAGGGTTTATTCCTTCTATGTAAAAATAGATTGGTGCACCTTCACCTATAAGTTATATGTACATGATATGATATGTGAAATTTGATGCAGAAGACACTATGTGCCTTCTTATTAATAAATCTTAGCTTAATATGTCATTAAGATTAAAAAATAAATGAGAAAAATGGGTTAGTCATTGAAGTTGTGCTTGATCTCAACACCTTCTGTATTAAGCACTGGTTACATACCAATATTTGAAAGAGGGATCAAATTCCATATAGTTATCCCATTCTACGATAGTCTGTGTGAAATAATAATATAATTTTATATATTGGAAAAATCTTGGTGTGATTAAGTGCCTCATTAATGACTTGTGACCTTAGAGGTGTATTCAGATTTAATTCAAGTATATTAAAGTTGTATGGACTCTGAATTGGGAAGAATAGGTTCTTTCCTCTCAATATGCAATTAAATATTTTAGGGTTTTTCAATCATATGAACCTATAATGAATAATAGTTAGAAAATGTAGCTTTTTAGTGATCATTTTGAAATTCTTTCAGATTAAACTTAAAAAATATGCCAGATGACCTATTAGGTGACTTTTAATTTGAGTAACTAGTAATTATTTGGTGGGAAGATGTGGCCAACATATTCAGACACTACAAGTTGGCAAAATTATTTTGAAAGAGTGGTCTTGTCTAAGGAATAAAGACAACTAAGTTGGAAATGTGGATCAATCCTAAGATGAGATTAGGCTATTTGAATTGAGAAATAACAACATTTAGTAATTGATAGTTTGCTTGGATGATTAGCTCATTTGCATAGAAATGAATGAATGATGATTAAGATGACAAACTATCCATTGCATATAATATATATGCAATATAATGTTGGATATAGATGAGTAAATGATGACAAATATCAACATAGGTCAATTGAACATAGAGACAAAAATTACTATGGGAAAACCTCAATGAGGTAAAAAAACTTAAAAAGTGATATTCATATATTGAGAAACAAAATTACTTTAACACGTAACTTTTTTTCTCATTTTCTCTCTTCCAAAATAACCTTCACAAAACTTTAGTGAATTCAAATATATAATCAATAAGGGTAAACCCTTTTTATAGTGAAAATTGAAGGGAGGTGATTGTTTTTAATAACGGGTCCAACCATCTTGAAAAGAGATTTAATAAAACATTGATAATTTATTAAATAAATAGAATATTATTATTTATTCACATGAGGTTTCTACTTTATGTTAATAAATAATATATTATTATTATTATTAATTAATAAATTACTAATATAAACTAAGGGTTAAATAATCACCACTTAGACATTAAATTTTTTAACTCTCCATTAATGCTAAGTGAGAATAAAAACCATAGTCACCATAAAGGAATTACACTATGTACAAAATTGAAAGATTTAAAAATCTTCATCATGCCAAAAGTCATTTTTTGAAACAAAAAGAATTATAACCCATAAACTACTCAAACTATTAGGCTAACATGATTTTGAGATTACATATCACTATTTATCATGAATAATCACTAAACATATGTGGATCATTTTATAACATAAGGACCTCCATTATAAATTATGATTTTAATGTTTTAAGGTACAAAAGCAAAACTTTCACACAGAGTTTACTTAAATCACATAATTTTCACATGAAGTTTACAATGATTTACAATAAAAAAATGTATAAAGAAGAAGTAACATATGTCCATTATGAAGTGGCATTATCATGCACACTCCCCCTCAATAAAAAATTTTAAGAGACCTAACATTGCATAAAAATAAAAAAAACTGGTAGCACTAAGTAGTTTTGTGAATATATCTCTCATTTATTCATCCGTAGGATAAAACTATAGATTAATATCATCATTAAGTACTTTATCTCAGATGAAGTGCACATAAATTTCAATGTATTTAGTTCTTTTGTGTTGTATTAGATTTTTTGTCAGAGTTATAAAACTTTGGTTATCATAATGAAAGATGATGCTCTGAAAAACATCCAAATAAAATTCTGCCAATAACCTTTGTAACCATATGGATTTTTTAACAACTTCTATATCACTTCTATACTCTGCTTCTATAGAAGAGAGAGAGATAATAGGTTGTTTTTTATTATTATAAATGATATAACTTGCACCAAACTTAAACACATATCTAGAAATATATTTTTAATATAAAATATCATCAGCATGATCTGTATCACAATAACCATATAAATTAGCATTATCAATAGATGAATAAAATAAACCATAATTTATAGTTCTTTTGATATACCTAAATATTCTCTTTACCAATTTATAATGATCTCAATAAGGATCTTACATAAATCTAAAAAAAACACTAAAAACATATAAAATATCTAACCTAGTAATAATTAGATAAATCAAACTTCTAAGAAACTATCTATATAAATTAGGGTTAGCTTTTTCACATGAAGGTTTATGATCAAGTTTAATAACAACTTCAATAGGATTAGAAGAAGATTTACAATCAAGCATGTTAAACTTAAAAAGAAGGTTATGAGTATACTGAGATTGTGATATAACAATAAAACATTTATTCTGAAATATAATAATTATTAAAAAATGATGTAAAATGTCTAAATCAATTATTTCAAACATTGGAATTAGTTTATCTTTATATTGATGAATTAAACTAATTATATTGTCAGTAATTAATAATTCAACATATAATACGATTATAATTAAATAACTATTTTAAACTTTAACAAAGAGATCGTTATATGAATAATAGTTAAAAAAAATTAAATTTTTGAAATTTTTTGAAAAAAAAAACCAAGCTCAAGGAGTTTGTTTTAAATCATACAAATAGTTTTTTAGCTTGCATACATAATGTTCTCTATTAAGATCAATGAAACTTTTAGGTTGAGTCATTTACATTTCCTCTTATAAATCATCATTTGAAAATGCATTCTTGACATCTATTTGGTGGGTCATCTAACCATTTTAAGTTCTAAGAGAAATAATAAGTTTAACAATACTCATTTTTGTTATAGGAGTAAAAGTTTGTACATAGTCAATCTCAAGTTTTTGAGTAAACCTATGAGTAACTAATCTAGTTTTAAACTTGTCAATTTTATTATATTTGATCTTATACAACCAGTTACAATTAATAACGTCTTTTAGGTAGAGGGACAAGATCTCAAGTCTAATTTTTTATTAAAGTATTATATTTAACTTGCATTGCAACATTACATTTATCATCTCGAGTGGCTTCCTTAAATGATTGAGGTTCATATTCATACATAGTCATTAATGCATGATAAGAATGTTAAATTCTAGTTAATTTATTACAGTTATTAACATTAGAAGATTGAATTAGAGATTTTTCTCATTTAAGTATTTTAGCTTGAATATGAAACATAGAGGTTCTTCAGACTCTAAGTTATCTAAACTTGGATCAAATTTCTCAAGGTCATTTATTTTATCATAAGGAGAAACATGAGAGTCAGGTTCATTAATAGAAGAACGTTGAGGAGGTTCCATAGAGAGCTCATAAAAAGATTTTTTAAAAATAAAAATATTCTTATTTTTAATGATATAATGTTTAGAAGGATCATACACTCTTAAATCTTTTCTTTTACCTCTATAACCTACAAAAATAAAAGAATAGGAAGTATGATCAAACTTCTTTCTCTTAAATTTTGGAACACAGATAGAAACATGACTACCAAAGATCTTGAGATGAGACACACTAGGTTTATTTTTATATCACATTTATAAAGGGGTAGAAATATTCAAAGCTTTGATAGAAAATTTATTTAGAATATGCATAATATTATTTATGGATTTGGTCCATAAAAACTTAAGAATATTTGTAAATTGTAACATTGTTCTAGATATTTCTATGATGGTGTAATTTTTTATTTCAACAATACCATTTTATTGAGGAGAATAGTGAGTTGTTAGTTTCCTTTGAATATTAAAACTAATACAAAAAAATTAAATTATTTAATAACATATTCATCATCATTATCAGTTATCAATTTTTTAATAAAAAAATTAGATGCATTTTCAACACTAACTTTAAATTTATCGAATTTAGATAACACATCAGATTTTTTTAATTAAAAAAATTAAATCATTCTAGTGTAATCATCAATAAAAGTAACATAATACAAATAACCATTAAGAGATAAAATTTTAATAGGTCCTAAGATATTATTATGAATTAATTCTAAAGGGTGTTAGGAATTCACATCATGATTCTTGTGAAAGGGGTTAGCATATTGCTTGCCACATAAGCAAGCCTCAAAAGTTTCATGATGATAGGGGACAGAAGGAAGTCTAACAATAAAATTATTCATAGACATATCATGTAAATTTATAAAATTAATATGTCCTAATCTTTCATGCCATAACTGAGATTCATTCATATTATGCAATGAAAGTAAACATGTAGAAGAAGAAAAAAAATATAAACTATTCTTATAAACACCTTCAACAATCAAAGAGTCAAATCAATTTCTAATAGACCAACTATATTTAAGTAATGTTATAATAAAATTATTATTTATAAGTTGAAAATAAGATAAATAATTATTTTTAAGTTTAGGTACATAGAAAATATCATTTATAATAACATTTAAAAATATTATTTTTCTCTGTTTAATTGCTTCTAAAAAAGAATTCTCTTAAATAAATTTTTTCAGAGATATCTCTAAAATCACACAAAATATTAGATAAGCATGCCATATGACACGATGCACTACTAACTAATATCCACTCATTTTCATTTGAAGCAAATAAAGTAGCATATAAAGTAATATCATTTGAAACTTGATTGTTATTCTGATTAGAGTTTTAATTTTTCTTCTGGTTTTGATTAAATTTCTCCTTTTTGTTATTTTTAAAAATTTAATTGTTATTTCTATCCTTATTTTTATAACAGGTTTCCCTCCTATGACCAAATTTACAACACAAATTATATTTTTTATTAAACTTAGGTTTATGATTCTTATTACAAGATTTCTTATTTGCATATTTGCTTTTAGTAAAATTAAGGTTAGATTTTTAGTTTTTAGTGTTATCAAAAATATTATTTAATGTGAGAAGTGCCTAAGTGACATTCTATTTAAAATCAAAGTTTGCCATAACTTACTCTTTTTGAATTAGAAAAGTAGATAAAGCGGAAAGGTTAACAATATCTTGCTCAGTTTAATATTTAAAATTTAAAATTAAAATAAATTTTTTAAATTTTTAATGAATATTTAATTGAATGATAAAATAAATAAATTGATATTTAATCAAATTACAACTACATCTATCTAATTGAACTTTAATATTTTTAATTTTAGTAAAAAAAATCATAACTTACTCATCACCTTTCATAGGTGTAGTTAGCAATTAAATAATTAACTTAATAATCTTTGAGAGATGAGTGCCTTCATACATGGATTCAAAGAGTTTTCAAGCATCGTTAGGAGACTCTTGATTACCAATGTAGAGAAGGAATTCATCTTTAACACTCCGCAAGATAATGGACATAGCTTTTTATGATTTCTATTGAAATGCATTGGTAAGCTTAGGAGTCACATGTCATCCAAAAGAAGATTTTTCAATCTCAATGAAAACATTTCATAAATTTTAGGCCACAAATTTGACTTTAACAAAATTTTTCTATATATTATAGTTATTTCCGTTAAGCATTTGAAATTTATCTAAGAAAAAATGAGGTGAAGCTATAGCTTCCTTTTAAATAGGATAGTAAACAAATGCTTAAAAAAAAAATTTTTAGTGTAAATTTTAACTTAATTTTATAGTAAAACAAAATTTAAAGCTTAAACACATAATGATTGTTCAATTTAATGCTAGACAAAATAATAAATTTGTATAAGATTGTGATAAAATAGAGTGTTGTGTCATAAAAATACTTTAAAAATAAGAATAATGTAACAAATTAATCTTTTTTATTTGAATTTTTGATCTATTTTTAAAAATAAAGTGAATTGCACTTGCAACTATACTTAATTACATAATTTAAATACTAAACAATATAAAAAATTGAATTAAAGTTGCATTAATCTAAGTGTCAAAAGAGTCACACTCAAAATGATCACTTAATACTATTATTAAAAAAGATGTAAAAACTATAATAGGAGGGTTGAAAATAAAAAAATAGACCACTTCAATGGAACCAAAATGTGCCAAAACTTATAAATCGACTAGTTACATGATTATATTTGTTAAAATATTCACTAGGTCAAAATTTGAAGAATTAGACTATAGGTCAAGGGTTTATCATGTGAGAAATATTGGCACGTAGACCAAAAAATAGATTTAAATTTAAATTAATTTTGAAAAAGTATTTTGACCAAGTCAAAAAAGATTTATTTAGGGGGTTTTGAACTTGAGACCTCCTTAGTTGTAAGTTCTAGCAAAAAATTAGAGCACCAACTCTTTTAGGAATATTTTAAAATCATTACATGCACTAATCCATAGTTAGACCTTTTAAAATATGATTTTGATTTAAAAAAAATAAATAATAATTGATACGTGCATGTAAAAATAAATAGTAAAAAAATTATTACCAATTTTAACTTTTTTTGATAAAAAAAGGTTTTAAAGAAAGGTGGGGCCCACCCACTTTTTCATGGAATATCTAAATTGAAAAACAAAATCATTTTTTTAGATATTTCAATTAAACTATATACTTACTTGTTGCTGCCTGTAGGTGACAATGATGCATGGAAGGAAGCAAGGGTGAAGTTGGAGGATGATTGAGGCCTTCTTAGGCCCTCAAAATTTGTAGATCACCATAAAATCTCCTTGCAATGCTAACTAAGATTTAAATATTTGATTTTGGTGCCATAATGAATAATTTAACCTTCCAGGCCATACTATGGCACTCAGGTGAGAGAAAAAATTTAAAAATGACTCAGACAATCTCATAAGCTCTGAAGGAAAATTTGTAGGCCAAATTTTTCAATGTTTAGCCATTTAAAGAGAGATTACCAGCAACCAAGTCAAGAACAATAAATTTTAATATGTTTTTAGCTTGCCCAGGGCATACATGGGCTGTACACTCATGCCAAAGAAGGATTTATAATGCTTAAAAAAAAATTTAAATTGATTTAATTGAATTTTGAGAAGTAAATGGAGATCAAAATCCTTGAAATTTGATGAAAGAGATTTTCACTATAAAATAATCTCCCTCCTATGGCCATACAGGACTAGCCGAGGCTTGAGAACATAAAATTTTTGTTTTGACAATACTTTGTATATGATCTAAATCTTCCAAAAAAATCTTGCCAATCACCCAATCATCTCATGAATCTGATTTTATGAAAAATTATTTAATGTATATATAACATATATGTAATATGATGTTGGATCTAGATGAGTAAATGATAGAAAAGATCAATACAGGTCAATTGAACACAGACAATAATTATTGTGAGAAAACTTCAATGAGGTAAAAAACACACAAATTGATATTCATATATTTAGAAAAAAAATTACCCCAACATGTAACTTTTCTTCTCACTTCTTCTCTTCCAAAATAACCTTCACAAAACCTTAATGAATTTGAACGAATAATCAATAGGAGTAAACCCTTTTTATATTGAAATTTGAAGGGAGGTGACCATTGTGAATAATGGGTCCAACCATCTCAAAAAGATATTTAATAAAACATCGGTAATTTATTAAATAAATATAATTTTATTATTTATTCACTAAAATTTTCACCTTAAGATAATAAATAATATTAATTATTATTTAATAAATTACTAATATAAGTTAAGAGTTAAATAGTCATCACTTAGGCATTACATTCTCTAACATAAGAACCATGGAATTGGCATGAGGTAAGTGTATATAAGAAGATAGTCACAAATACATTATTTTAGCAATAAATGTTAATTTATGTCTACAAAAACAATATATTGAAATAATAAGAGTATAATAGGTATATCCCCACCAATACTTGATAATAGACTAGAATAATTGATAGATAATTTAAGCCACTTCATAGGAGAAACCTATCCAAACATGTAAATGAGAATAAATTTTGAAATATGATGCTCAAGTATTAACCACTACCTTATATATATAAACTATTAGGTTATGGTCACTCCATAGGCTGACCCTACTAACAAAATGATAGTATAGATAAATATGACAAGATAAGATAAAAAGTTATGTAGACCACAAGCCTGCCACACATATCCCTAGACATGCTATAGGTTATGGATGTAACACCCTTTTCACATCTTTTGATTTTAAGGCTACAAGGTGCCAAAAAAGATAAGATTTATCTATTTGGATTTTTTTCCCCTTTGTTGTTGTTTTTGATAGTTGGGAAGATTTCATTTCATGATTTTTCTTCTACATGAGAAAATTTCTTTTAACAATGTAGGAGAAAATTCAAATTCAAAGTGTTGTAATATTTACATCGATAAATCATCCTCTACAATCTTATATACACCATTTAGCACATCAATATCCCATAATGTTACTTGGGCTAGTAAAGAATAATAATTTTTATTGTCTCAGAAAATAAGATGTGCCCACCTGTTCCATATGTATTGATTTGAAAGCATAGTTTAATTATAGTTTATCCCATAAATACATGGTCAATGTTTCACCCACATATAACGATACCTCTTAATCCTAGAAGATAATTGCATGGACATGTAATATGGGAATAAATGTGATGACATCAAAACATTATGAATACAAAATATAGGAAAATAAAAAATATGTACATGCACATAATTTTAGAAATATTAAAATACCATATTTCATTTACTTAAAAAGTAAAGAATCAACTTCCAATAATGCCAAGTGTGTGAAAATATCTTAGAAAATTTATGAAATGATATATTTTTTAATTCATGGTAAATATAGGTTTTTTAAAGGGCCCAAACCCTTTTATAAGAATAAACTATAGATAAAACATTAATATCCAAACAACGGGAACAATCAAGAACACTAGGCTAAACACTAGTCCAAACTGAAAGAAGGTTGTAGATCTATAACAAAACAACAAACTACAAAAAAATAAACAAAAAAGATACACCATGAAAAAAAGTAAAGAACATAAAGAAAACTCTCAAAAAAAATAATAAGATATCAATTGAGAGCCATCACCAATCAAAACTTCTACTTAATCTATCAACTAAGAGCCATCACCAATCATAACTTTTGCCTCCACCTAACTCTACTAGCTTTAATTATAATCAAACAAATATTAATAAACAAGAAGATAACCATAGGGGTGGAACTATACATGAGTGAGAATCAAAATTATACTATCCACAAGTGGGAATCGATATTCTTCCTCTTTGGGAGAGAAGATCCTCAAGTATCCACTACGTACCCACATTAATCTCATCCATTGCATCCATATTTAGACATTTTAACTCCATATTTCATCTTCCATGCTTTGTTGTAGAGTCATAATTGGGTTTAGATAAGGTGTTATTGATTTGAATAAACTAGAACCAATTAGAAAATTTTGAAGGAAACCACCATTATCAGTACCAAACCTATCAATCTACTTCTTGTCAATTTGAGACTCCTATTTAGGATCCTTTATGGTAAGAATAAGGGAAGAACAAGACATCATCCATTAATTGGTAAATTATCCAACACCTACAATGGAAGATTAATTCTCTACAAATGATTTCCCATGATTATTCCACATAAAATTATCATCATGTGAGCAATCTTTCTTTCTCAAAATTTACATGGGTTTGAAACTTGTAGGGACTCAAGAGGAATAAACTACCACTTGATGTCCAATTTGATTGTAGTGTAGCATTTTAAGGGGATCCCCTCATAGTTGAGAAATTGGAACTAGAAACAAAGAGAAGATACACTCTAATTGACTATGAGAGGGGTTTATAAATATCCACCAAAGCAAACACACACAAATCTATTGCTTAGAGATTATTTATCTAATTTAATGAAGGACCCCACTTTATTAGCCAACAATTCAATTTGGTTTGGGTTTATCATAACCAAAGGAAGGTGGTACAATTTGAGCCACATTGGAGCTATTGCGATTTTAACTTTTGAAGGATCAAAGAAGGGGGTTCAAGTGCTAAAAAAGACCCCATGTTTGCCAAAGAACCAAGGCCCAAAAGACTAGAGAAAATCATTATCAATAACATATTATAAGATAACAAGGAAAAATAAGGCTTAACAATAATGATTCAAACTAATTTTGAATAATTAATAATCTCTATAGGTTGGAGCCTATCCCCACACATTTTCCAACTAGAGACTAACCAACTTCTATCTCCATAGAAAGAAGAAAAGAATTAGAAATTTTTAGGGTCATTGCAAAAAAAACATAAGAATATCACTCATGAATAATTCATTAAAATTAAGCATAAAACATTTAAGACCATTAATAATAATGGGTTACATATTGGAGTGTTATTCCTCATGGGTAAACTTACAAACATCATTAATATTAACCATTTTAATTGAAGATCCAATATTTAAAGGGATTGAAAAGACCAACTCCAAAGAGGTTATGCATCCAAGATAAGAAATAATGTCATTTTTTTAGAATGCCCTGACTAGTGAAAGGGATTAAATTTATTCTTGCAATCTGCATACTCCTAGTTGTTTATAGGAAATGCCAATTTAGGCTAACCAAAAATATTGGATTTAGCACCTAATTTGTTTCACATCCTTGATCATCAGTGCTAGGAATCTTAGTACAACTGTTGATCATTTTGCATAGCCCATTGTTTCCCTCTATAGTAGATTAAATTTCCTTTATTAACTTCACTTTTAGATCTCTAACATATAAGAGTCCATAAACTATACATGTGGATAGTTTCTTCCTATTTTATTTTCATCTCTATCCATCACAAATCAGAACACCAACACTATCACTATTGCCATGACCAAAATATTCTGAGCTGTCATTGCCATCATGCTATGTAAAATTTTCAAGGTCACAAACCCTAGCATTATTCAAATATTTTTTCTATAAATGTACATTTTGGGAGTAGGCTAACCATCT
Organism: Torreya grandis; assembly: GCA_037957365.1. Taxonomy (NCBI): domain Eukaryota; kingdom Viridiplantae; phylum Streptophyta; class Pinopsida; order Cupressales; family Taxaceae; genus Torreya; species Torreya grandis. The sequence continues at coordinate 1,141,304 of JARHVA010002723.1, forward strand.
AAGGCTAATTTAAGTAATCCTATTATATTTTTTTAATAACTCAACTATTTAATTTCATTGAATTCCATCTATCTATGAAATGATCTTAAGAAAGCATGATGTTAAAAAATACAAAAACACAGAAATTTATTCAAATACATGGATCCTACATTCCTAATGGATGTATAATGATATAAACTATAAGGTATCTATAAGAGGCACTATAAATAATATCTAAAATAATAAATCAATACACTAATAATACTTACTATTTTATCTAAAATTGAATTAATGTGATATTAATATTTTATTAGATAAAATCAATAGAATGCTGATTTGCATGTAAATTGACTGAAATAGGTAATAAAATACAATTTTGACAAGCACATTTAGTGATAAGAAGTTTTCACAAACACAATGAAAAAAACAAAGGGATAGAGAAATACTTATCTTATTTTGGTATACTTCCTTGATCTCTATAAGTTTATAGATTGATTGAAGACTATGTGAATTGATAATAAAGTTCTTATTTCAAAATTTGATGATTGTTTTTAGCCTAGGACAAGATTGACATACTCAGATAGGTACAATGGTTGATCTTGTCCATATTGGTCAATTTTGTCCTTTTACAGTGAAGATATGAAACTTGCCCAAAGGTGTGGAGGCTTTAGTACTATTCATTTCCACTTTCTCAATCTCTATTTCACATGCACATAAAACTAAAATATCCAAACCCTATTTTACTGTACATGCACTAGATGACATTAAATAATAAAGGGGGGAAAAATGGGGGTAGTGGGAATAACTAAGATATCCTTAGAAAATATCGTGTAATCTGAGTGTTGCCTACATAGCCAAAATGGCCTCGGGCCACTGTAGTTATCCCTTCTAGGGATGTAAGTGTGATGCAAATTTAAATGCTTCTTTTCCTAGTTTTACCTTGACACGAGTATGCAAACACATAGTACTTCATAATATAACTCTAAAAATTAGTGTAAGTAAATATGTAACTTGGAATATGATCTTGAAAAGGTGTGAATGCTTGTCAAAACATGAAAGTGGTTATTGTGAAATTCTTTCTAATGACTTTGTTTATATAGGGAGTCTTATAGTTTAAATTAAAAACCTAGCGGTACACATAATAACTTAAAGGGGACTCAAAAGCCTCAAGAGAGGAATTAAAGAAATAAAAAGAAACTTAAAAGAGCTAATGGAGGGTTTGTTAAGTCATAAAGGATCATAAAATAAAAGGAGAAATATAATGAAATCATAAAGTAAAAGATGGGGAATAGAAGACAAGTCATAAATCAAAAGGGGAAATTATAAGAAATATGCACCATTAAGTGTTTAATCATAAGTTAATACCTATGTAAGTAAATTAATTAAAAAAATATTAAAAACAAGTGTTGTACCAAATTTAGGTGTCTACACTTCACTCAACAGATGTATAAATGATACCATGTTATTTTTATGGAGTAAGCTAGCTTATTTTATGGGGCTTGATGCTAATTTATTAGTTTTCTATATGTTTTAAGTTATAGTATTCCTTAAAAAAATATGGTTACAATATTTATAAATGATGGAGGTTGGCAAATTATGGTAAGGGGTATGGTATGCCATGCCATGTACACATTGATTGGTTGCATATTCACAATAAATTTTGGTTTATGATACACCATGCATGTCACCATCCATATTTTAAGTTTCATTTTAAAATTTCTCAACCAACCACTTCCATTACTTGAGTCTTCCATGCACATCATCCCCATTGATATGATTTGTATGGTTTATTTTGTTTATTACCATTTTAATGTTGAATGTGATAAGTGTTTGGGGGATTTTTAGGGTGTTGATTGACATTGAATAAAGTAAAAAATGTATAAGATATGATGTTAAGAGAGAATATGCCTCCTAAGAGTAGATAATATGATATGTGTACCTCTTTTAAAAGGACAAATTTATACCTTTAAACACAAAAGCTTTAAGTTACATACTATAATAGATAAGGATAAGACAATTGACTACATCCTATAAGTTTTTTTATACATTCTAGTATTGACTTTATATTTATGTATGTGTCTTGTTTTGAGTTGTATGGGATCCTTAAATATCCACTATAACAAAGCATTTATATTCCTAAACATGACATTTGTAAATTTTATCTTTAAAGTATAAGGGAAAAATTCACAATCTATGTCTGGTTTTATTTATTTATTTTATATTATTATTTTTAATATAGTAAATGTTGTTATCAACCTTTTTTTTATTATATTTTATGTTTTTATAAATTTCATTTTTTATTTTTCTCAATTTTATTATACTTGAATTTTATGTTACTGTCTCTTATATTTGTTTTCAAATTTTTATATTTTATTATGTTGGTATCCCTTTTTATAATATTTTTTATTTAAAAATATTTATGTTATGAAAAATTTCTTAAGTTATCATAATTTTTATTTTATTTTTTCATTTAAGGTAAAAATGGGTTTTGAAGGGGCCATACCCATACAAAATAAATTTAGGCAAGGTCAGAAACCTTATAGACATATATGCCTAAAGAAGAAGGAACATGGAACATAAAGGAATAAAAAACAACCCATACACAACTAAAAAATAACACTAGAATAGTAATGAAACAAAATATAAAGTTAATGAGAGGTCTTCCAATCCTCATAATCCTTGGTCTATCCTTTAGTGATGTTCTTAAACTTTGTTTCCTAGGAGTAGACCAGGTTCTGATCATCATCCAAATATTTATGCCTTTAAGCTTCTTATTGTGTTTGTTCTCATCATTGTTGATGTGTTTAGAGTTGAATAGTATCAAAATTCAATCCATAATATGCATTGAATTATTGATGGTCATCTTTCTATATTTTAAAAGAAGATTGATATTATTTTTAAGTTCCTCATTATCCTTTTTGAGCCTATTAACTCTTTCAGTCAAAGTCTCAATTTGGGATGTCATATCCATCTGATTTTCCTTAGTACAATAAATCTCATCATTCATGTTGATTTTATTAACCTCCTATTTGAGATGAGAATGATCCTTCATAAAATAGTGAAGGAAAGCTTTATGTAAGTTCACGTCATCTCCAATTTGATCCAATTTCTCTTGATTTTAAAAATAATTCATGAGTCTAAATCCTACTAAAGATTATTGTTGGAGGGTTTCATATGCTTGGTAATGACCCTTGCATTATGATCCACAGCTTCATCCTTGTTATTTTGCTCTAGATTATCCATTTGATGATTATAATTGGTGTCTAAATCTTCTATTTTGTCCTTTTCCTTATTATTGATGTTTCTCTCACTGTTATCATTCTTATTTTTAGAGTCTTTGCATGCCCTGTTACTAATAAAGATCCTAAAAGGTTATTCCAAAACATCATTCTTTTTATTTTTGAGATTACTTCTTAACGTCCTATTCAAATTATGACTAGGATTCAATTGATTAAGGTTATTGAAATTGGTGGGATACGACAGAACAAGATTTAGGGCATCAAAAAACTTGAAAATAAGGAAAATAACTTCTTGGTACAAAGGTTCCCCTCTCTTACCCTTTTTGACCTCTAGAACAAAATTTTATAGAGAATGAAAGATATAAAATGGAAGACTAATAGGAATATTATGTCAAAGGTAGTTTAAAAAAGGAGAGTTAGAGTAATGCAGTACTTTAAACTAGCCATTGAGTGTGATATACCTCATTACTTGCTTTGCCATTTCATGATAAGGAACTAGAAAGAACTCTCTTTTGAAACCCCCTTGAAATTTTATGAGTCATTCCTCCCCAATAAGAAACTTTGACTTCTCTTTCTCGAAATTCTTACAAAGATTGGTGAATTTGGTGTCTTTTATCTTGAGACTAGTGATCTGTGAAATGAGCCTCTCAATGATCTCAATCTACACATTATTTATATACACTACTCTATTATTTTATCTTTTAGCAAACTACCTAGAGAGATGATTATCTACACCATATATCTAGTCAATGAACATAGTAATGCCTTCGATATGCAAAATATCCCACAGCTCTGGATTCTTTTTGATATTGTCTATACACATGAGATTGATCTTGTTAAGTCCTCCTCCCATTTTGGAATTATCTCCGTAAGACATACTAAAACAAAGGATGAAATGAAAAGCTCTCACTATTTTCCATTGATATATGAGACTATAATTATAATTTGATTTGGAGTTCATCTTAAGTGGTGTGACAAGACAATGATGATAGCACACCATGTCATATTCATATTCAATGGGCTAATCCTAACTCCATTTTTAAAGTAAAATTGCATTCAATGAAAATGTGTAAAGTATATTCATAGTAATTTTCACATGGGACACATTTTTTAACCACATGAAGGCCTCTTTTACTGAGATTATCCATTATAAGTATTTTATTTGGCAATCAAAGCTATAGAAAAAATATTAATTTTGGGAATAATATTTTTATCTAAGGTTTTGGCTAGAGGACTGATGTTTACATCCTGAGAAAGGAGTTTCAAGTAACCTAATTTCACATGGTAATTACCATCCACCGAGTCATTCTAAACTACTTCATCTTCCCTTTGAATATTAGTTATATGAATGCCTCTAAGAATAACATTAAGGTGTGCGACCAAGGAAGCTGTGTAATCATTAGCATTTTCAATAGTAATAGTTTTCTAGCTCCTTCTACCATTGATCATGTGAATGTAATCAACCACCCTTACACCATACTGAAGTCTTATAGGAGGACCTATTTTGTGCCAAGGTTATAGATTGTCCAAAGGGTAGTCATGAAGCCAAGGATCATTCTAGAATCCGATATTGAGTACATTTCCCACCTTCCATTTGTAACCTCTAAATATGTTATTTCTATTTAAAAAAAATAAATTCTAGATGTGGGATCCATTGATGAAATTATCATTAGATAAATAATATTTAGGCCATCTATTTTACATGTATTTATCACAGAAAATATTAGACCATTGGTTTAGTTCTCTTAGAAATCTCCAACATTATTTCATAATAAGAGCCTTATTCATATTAGAGAGACTTCTAATACCTAGTCCTCTAAACTATTTAGGAAGACACACCTTATCCCAAGCCACCAAAGGGAATTTAAACTTATATTCTACCCCCACCCATAAGAAACATTTCTATATACTATTGATTTTTTCTTGGATACTCTTGGGAATTTTGAATATAGACATGAGATAGTTTGGAAGACTTTGGAACACTCTCTTAAGTAGCATCAATTTCCTAGCCTAATAAAGAATGACACCTTTTCATCTTGACATCTTACTAAGAAATCACTTGATGAGAGGATTCCATAAATTTTTTATCATTATACCATTGAATAGAGGCATGCCTAAATATATTGTAAGGAGATTTTTTATCTGGAAGCCTAAAATATTAGCTATCTTGTTTTGTCTTGAGCCAGGAGTGTTAATAAAAACCAAATAAATTTTTCTTAAGTTTACAATTTATTTAGAAACAAAAAAATACATATTCAAAATTATTTTCAATTCTCTATCTTCACTTACTAGGGATTTCCCTAGAATGATCATGTCATCAACAAATTAATGATGAAGGGTTGTCTAGGCATATTCGACTGGCTTGAATCCTTTTGAGGAACCCTACCTATGAGAAACCAATAGAATCCTATTGAGAGATTATATTATAATGATGAACAATATTGGAGATAAGGGATCTCCTTGTCTTATGCTATGATCACTCCCAAAATAACTAGTCAGAAAACCATTGATAATAATGGAGAACATGGCAGTGGAAATATAACTATGCATCATCAATCTAACATGTTTATGAAATCCAAAATTTTCTAAAGTCATATCCAAGAAACTCCAGTTCACTATATCATAAGCCTTTGCATATCAATCTTGAAGATCATACCCAACTTATTTTTTTTTCCATGGAATGAACTATTTCATGAAAAACCATTATTCCATCCTGAATCCATCTCCCAAAGACATAACCCCCTTGATTGATGGAAATTAATTTGTTTATCAAAGGATGTAATCTTAAATCTAGAATCTTGGTGAATATCTTGTATATAGAGTTGCACATGCTAATAGGGTGAAAGTCCTTAAGGTTCAAAGATCCATTTTTCTTTGGAATAAGGGCTATGAAAGTGTTGTTTAATTCTCTAAGCATCTTACTAGAAGAGAAAAATTCATTAGCTACTACCCAAACATCTTACTTAATGATTTTTCAAAAGTTTTGAAAGAAATCCATGGGGAAACCATCTAGTCTTGACACTTTGTCCTTATTTAACAATAAAATTACAACCTCTATCTCTTTCTCCATGACACTTTACAATAGGGTGTTGTCATCCTAAGTGATGCTAGAGGGAATGTGCTCTATAAATTCATCTGCCAAATTCCTATCTAAATAAGAATTAGCAGCAAAGAGGTCTTTAAAAAAAATCACTGCTTCTTGTTTGATGATGAGAGGGTCAGTGTACTAATCACCATACTCTATAGTTAATTTATAGATTCTATTGTGGCTCTTGTTCTTGAAGATAGACATGTGAAAAAACCTAGTACTTTGATCACTTCCTAAAACCATATAGCATGATATTTTTGTCTCCAAAAAGACTCCTCTTAGGCTAGAATGGTGTGGTAGTCAACTAAAAGAATCTTTTCATTATGGAGAGACTACTCGATCAAGATTATAGAGCTAAATGTTTCCTCAAGGAGATGCAGTTCTGATCTTATTTCCTCTTTTTGGTGGAAAATATTTCCAAAAGTCTCCCTATTCCATACTTGAATACTTCTTTTGACATTATTCAATTTTTGAACAAGGCTAAACATAGTAGAAATAGATGAATCAAACTACCACCATTATGCAATTTTTACAACCAATTCTAGATGGGAAAACCACATATGTTTGAATCCAAAGGGATAACTTTGAGTTTTGAATCTTTTTATAATATTGAGGACCAAAGGATTATGATCATATCCAATCTTAGGAAGTGAGGATAAACATAATTCTTGGAGGAGCATTTAATCTGAGAGATGAGAACTCTATCAGGATGAGTTTGAATAATACCTTCTCCATTCCTTATATTTGACCAAGTAAAGGGGGAGCCTCTAAACTCTACATCATATAAACCATTTACGATGATGAAGTCAACAAGATCCTCCATGCTATTCATGTAAGACTAAACTCCTTATTTTTTTTGACACATAGCTAGGGTATTAAAGTCCCTTATAATCATGAAATTGAGATTGGGACAAGTTTTTCTAAAAAGGACAAGGTTTCTCTAAAGTCTTTTATGTGCACACACAATTTTTGGTGCATATATATTTGATAGGATACATGAAATATCTTAGTTCTTGGTAGTAAATAAAATTTCCACATGGTGAATATTTTATATTATAATCTCACCTTGTACTTCATTTTCATTCCAAAATGTAGCTATACCTCTAGATGCTCCCATTGAGCTAACATTATCTACCTTAACTTCTTTCCATAGTTTCTTTTTTGTTTCCTCCAACACATTGTTGCTCATTTTAATTTTTTAAATAGTTAAAATAGAAAGTGAATTATTTCTTCTTAGGTACATAAAAACATGATGTTTACTTACATGATTCAACCCTCTCATGTTCCATGACATAATATTCATAACTCTATTATGTTTTATTGCCTAGTGGATTCTCTTGTGGGTTCTTTTGCATCAAAATATTGACCTCTTTTATTTTTGAAACTTGTATTCAGGTGTTTTTAGACCCCTTGGAGGGATTTTCCTTTTCTATCAATGTTTCTTTTAACTAAAGCTAGGAGGGCTGAAGTGTACCATTAGATTTGAATTTTGTCCTTCTCTTCTAAATCAACACTTGAAATCACTGGTTCTAGGGAGAGTGGGTGTGAGGGGGAAAGATTTACAATAGTATTCTCCTCTAGGCCCTCCAATCATTAAAAAACATTGTTGTTAATAGTGACAACTTTGAATCTGTGAGGAAGATAGATGTTCTAAAAATATTTGATCTCCTGATCCATTTTTTTGAAAATAATTGGATTTTAGATGTTTCATAGAGTTCTCTAGGTATACTAGATTGATTCATCACATATACATCTATGTTGACCAGTATGGAGCTTTCATTTCCTTCTATTTTAACATTGACCATATCCTCTTTTTGAAGCTGTAGATCCTTTTCTAAGACATTCATTGATAAGATGCGAGGAAGGAGAGTTGTCATACCTATTAAAGTAGACTTCTCTGCCCTTATAATAATAGGGTGTTCATCCATCAAAAAATCCTCTAAAATTTATTTGATTTCCTAATTCTCTGAGGCATTGCCTTTACTATTATTAGGTAGTTGTTCTATTGTATATTTTCTCAACCATTATTGTTGACCCTTCTTGAAAACAAAGGAATTACCTTTTTTAATGGAGGGATAGTTCCTTACCATATGGCCCAATTTATTACATACTTCACATTTCATAATAGAATTGTTACAATCTATTTTATATATTATTTCTCCACTAGAAGAGTTTAAAATAATAAAGGAAGGCATTTCCTAATCCACACAAGCATTCACATAGAATCTAGTATGTACCAACCAGCTTCTACCTATAGCTATTGAATCAAAAGCACTGAGATATCCAAATTTTTTAGCTATGCTAATGAAAATATCCTCCTCCCAATATTACAATCAAATCTTAGGAAGGTGGACCCAGATGGGCATCATATTTATGTTTTATTATTTTGGATCAAACCCTAGTTTCCATTTTTTAGGAAGAAATTGGATCTCCCCATAAACCATGGTCCACCCACCATAATGTTGGTGAAATCCTATTCATTATTGCATCAGAATAGGAAAAAATCATTGCACATGGAAAAAATTTCTAGGGAACCTTTAGAGTTCCAACAATTCTTAGCCCAAATTTTAAATCAATCAATACTAGGGCAAGTTCTAAGAAACTTGGTTACTAAATAATGTGTTATGCTGGAAGAAGCCTTGGTTTTAAGAAGATTTGGAACATATATATTGAAACCTCTTGAATCTTTGGTGATAGTAAGTTCATGAGCAGGGTAAACTAGTATGTATTCTCCTATTTTCCTTTAAGATTATCTGCCCATGATAGTTTTACTTTAAGGCCATGATCCTATGTTAATCTCTCACTTTCCCTCTCTTTTCGAGATTTTATCCTTCTCTTTCATCCTAGTATTTCCTCTCGAGAGTGCATCATGGGTCATTTCTATTTCTTTTTAAAAAATCTTTTCTTTGAAAAGATGTTACTTCAATTGAATGTCTTATTATGCCTTCTCAAATGGGAACAAAATGTAGACATCTAATTCCTAACACTATTTGTGTTGAAATTGTCAATCTTACTTAAATCACACTCAAATGCATAATTTAGGTCAAAATTACTAAAAACATGCTAAATGGTTTGAGCTTGTCGTATACAAGTGCTAATTTAATCCAATTTATCCCTAAATGGGGCAATGAATATTATGTGATTCCTAACTTTGATCAATTTTTTTCAAGTGAAAATGAGGATTTCACCTTTTTGTATTCTGGATCACTCTTTTCTTCTAATTTGTTAGTACACATCTCATACCTTTATTACTTTGTGTTAGAAATATCCTAAATAATAATACATTTCTAACACATCTAACATCACGTTCTAATTATTTCTAAATTAAATTATGACCTAGTAATATGACTTTCTAACCATTTTGATTAATTGAGGGCCAATTTCCAAAGAATTGCATAAATATTGATTAGTCTTATTTAAGGCTAATTAATTGATTTTCCATGGAGATTATTGATTATTTCAATATTGGAAATTGATTCCCTATATCTGTATCACCTAGTGACATCATCTATGGGGTGGCATCTACAAGCTAAAAATACATAAAATATTTAAATTATGGGTACCCATGCCTAATTAATGCCCCTTTCTCTCAAATTATTATGAGAGAATTTATTGATTTTAGCCTCCAAAATTGAATGGATTCTTGGCCACACATCTTGATCTCAATATGGATGGTCATATTTCATTCTAATCAATTGCAAAAATCTATAAATAGGAGGCCTCTCACTCACATTTCTTAAGCTCAAATTATGTATACTTACAATGCTAAAATCTTTTCACAAGCCATTTGTGTAAGCTTCATTTGATAGACCAATTTGGAGATTTATTCTATTGAGTCTAGGTTATGCATAGAGTTTTTGAGGTAGTGGAGGAGAAAATAAACCATTTTTGACAAAGACTCGAACTCTATATTAATGAAAACACGCTTGGAGCTGTTATTGGGTGATGGAATCAATTTGAGAAGGTAACTAATATTACTTTCTTTCAATTTGTTCTTCATTATCATTAGAAAACCTCACATGAATAGGTTGTATTTTTTTGTTTATTTTTTAATGCATTTTTGTGGATTTATTGACTAATACTTGACTAACAACCTTTGTATTATATTCTATATTTTGGCACGCTCGGTGGAATACAATTACGCACCCCACATATTCGAACAAAAATGGATATTAAAATAACTATTATTTTTAATATGTTTACTATTTTTTTAATAAAATTTTGACATATTTTTCTTACTGGTTTCATACTAATTCTCTCAAAATTGTATTGAAATCTGATTTTTAGTTTAGAAGTATGACTCTTTTAGTGACTATCATTTTTTATTTTTTGGATAAAAACAACTAGTATAGAGATAATAATTTTTTTTATTCACTGTTTTGACTTAAAGTTTTTCATAGAAGTGTGCATTGGACCTATAAATAACCTCCAAATTTTTTGTGACAAACTAATGTATATTATAAAAGTTATGATCAAAATACTGATTACAGGTTTTTATGTTTTATGTGTTCAGTTTTATTATTTTTAGCCTTATAACTTATTGTTTGTATGTTTTCATCAGTTTAATATTAACTTTTGTGTTTTATTGAGATAATAAGTATTTATGAGCTTAAATTTTTCATTTTATTTCATAGATGAAACACAAACCCAAGATATTATTTTCTAAAGTTACTTGTCTCAAACACAAAAGAGCTTCAAAGCTAAACTACACTCTGATAATTTTCTTGCAAGAACTACTTGGAAAGTGATCAAATCATACTTGATTAAGTCTTTTTAAACCTCTTTTGGATACTTAAAAATAGTTAAATTTTTTATTTGGTTCTTAAAGGAGAATTTAGGGTGTTTACTTGAATCATTTTGGAGTTGTACTTTCAAAGCTTTGCAATTTAAGGCCAAGGGGCCAAAGAACACCACTAAATATTTCATTTTAATGATTTAAAATTGAACTCACTCCTAAGTTTTTGTTTTATGAAAGTTATTTATCATTTTATTAGTTAGATTTGTTTATGAAAAAGGGGTTGTGTGTGTATGCTATCCCCCCATCCTCTATAGGCAACTTGTGGGATTAAAAGTGCCATCTTGATTAGAAAATTGTGTCTCAGTCCAAAGGCATAAAAAAGATGTTGTGAAGGCTCTCTCTAAGACCTGAATGGCTTGGGTGATCTATAAACAACCATAAATCCTTTTTATTTAGTTTTAATTTCATGCATTTTAGCCTATAGGGAGAATTTATTACCTCCCATAAGTTATATAGGAAAACTTTGACTTGGGGCTTAATCTCTTAGCATCATCTTCAACCCTTTTCCATGAAGGGGGTATATAAATTAGGATCCCCTCACTAGGATGATGATTTAAACAGTTAAACCATATATATTAGTAGAGGCTAATCTTGGGATGTATGATCATATTAGACATCACACTACATTGAGTACGTGATGAATGTTGTGGTTGTGAAAAGGACTAGACCTATTCACAATAAGCCATTTGATGTGGACTTAATTGATGTTTTACTTATCTTGTGTGCAAAACGTTAAAGTTAGTACACATGAGATCCATCTAGAAACATGTGAAACTTGTTAGTTTTAGTCAACCCCATTTTATCACACCTTATTAGTTTAGGGCTTATGATGATTATTTAGTTATATTTGTCTAATTTTGTCTTAGATTACTTGGTGTTATTTGAGTCGAAACTTGTTAACAAAAGATCATAACCAAACAAATTGTCCACAAATTTCTTGAATAAAGAGGCATTATGTTTCCAACTAATAATCAATCTTTTCCTTGTCCAAATTTATCATCTTAAACTTTGTGTCATATCTTCTAATTGACACAGTTATGCTACCCATTTGAGTCTAAGATCACTTTCCAATTATCTTTAAGTCCTTCATTGATAATTTAAATTCAAAATCATACATTTATAAGTTCATAAGGTTGATGTGTTAAATTGGGTTCACCACTTACACTTAACTTGAGGGAACTTGGGTTCAATTTCTAATTTGGATTGAAGGCCTTTTATAGACTCATCATCACATTGTCATATTTGGTAGACTCAAGTCATCTTATGTATTGCTCATGCTTTGAGTCCTAGAACACATTTTATACTACCATTCTTATTACCATGTGGTGGCATTATGCTACCTATTTGGTTTTAGTTTTATACTTAGGAATTATTGTATGTTTCCACATCATGAGTTTCTTGGTTATCATTGTCTCCTTCCTAATTAGAGGGGCTTTCTTCTATTTTTTTAGTAGAAACTCATCAAAGTTGAATTAGCTTTTATAGTATTGATGCATCTCAAAAGTCTATGTTTTAGTATACTAGTGACACTCTAGGATTTTTGAGTTATCATACCCTCTTCCAATTTATATGATTTCAACCCTACCCAAGGTTGAGTAATTTTTTGAATACATTCTTCTAATTATGTGTGGTTCCAAGCCACCATCCTTTTATAGTCTCTTTGGTACCTTAGTAATTTGTTTGGAAGAAGGATCAAAATCCATACCTTGTTTAAAATGTTTGAAAAACATTGATCCAAATATAATCAAAAGTATAAAGTAACCCTTTGTAGACATGACTCAAAGGTTCACTTATAGTCAGGTCCTTTATGGACCTAGCTATAATGATGAACATTTTTATGATGGATGAGACAATTCCATTATCTTTGAGGACATTCCTACAACTATAAGATCTTAAGGGGATTATACTAAATATCAAGAGAACCAAGATGAAGCACTCCTTAGGTTGATAGAATCTGGTGTTAGACTACCCTCATATTTTCCTATGGAGAAATATCACACCTTAGTTAGAGAAGGAGAAAAACAACAATAAGAGCAAGCTTTTGCATAATCAAACATAAATTCTTCCTCTAATAAGGGTAAGGAAATACTTATAGATTCAAAACCAACTAATCAAGCTCTTGTTAACAAGATTAAGAAAATAAGTCAATGGTATGTCGATCAGCTTATCATGGACTTAACTAAATCTCTAGTTGCTACTTCAATCCACAATGATGTTTCTAAATAACAAGAAAATGTAATTGAACTTACATAAAATACTTTTATTGAGAACTCAAAAAATGATCAAGGTATCTCAAACAAATAGAACAAGACACAAGAGGTTATGCAAAATGTTTCATTGGACATGGAACACACATTATTTAACCATTAGGAACCTCTTGTTACTTTACAAAGGAAGAGACCCAAACATTCAATTTCAATTGAGGAAACACCTCAATACAATTTGGCTAGTTCATCTCAACCAATGAAAAAATTGGTAAATATACCAAGGAATCCCCAAAATCAACAAAACACATATAATTCAAGGCAACATATTCTGAGGAATCAATGACCTATTTACTCAACTCTAGGAGCAAATCAAAACCAATTCACATAATGTAAGGTGTACATACCTCACAAATCCTTGCAACAATAGGGGCACATTCCACCCCAAAAATAATAATAGGAGCACATTCCACCCCAAAAAAATTATGTTCCACCCACGAATGCACCAAACATGAAAAAGTGGAACTCTATGAAGGAGATTATGTCATGTTTAGAGACAGAAAACATGATAGAAAAGTACAAATTTGATGAGATATGTCCATATCCATTTGATTTAAGTATTCTCCAAGTCCTCTTTTTTCCTCATTTCAAGGCATCCAAATTTGATAAATACAATGGAAACGGTGACCCATGTGAACATATCTAGGCATTTTTTGTATTATACCAAGAGGTTGCTTACATTAGTGTGTTCTTACTTCGATTGTTTCTACAAATTTTAGTGAGACAAGCTATAGATTGGATACTTAAGTTACCCAAGGGATCAATTACGGATTGGAATGAATTACCTAAAAATTTCATCGACCATTTCTTTTATAATATAGAGCATAGATTAATCATAGTTAACCTGTGAAAATCCAAAAAACAGGATGGAGAAATCTTCTCCACATTTTTATAGAGATGGAGAGCATTAGCAGGTCACTTTCAAAATAATTTACCAGATAAATAGTTGGTGGATATATTTACATAGAACTTACATATTGAGGTTATGCATAATCTATGTCTAACTTGTGATAATTCATTTGAGGAGATCATAGATAAGGCTGTACATATTGAGATGGCTCTTATTACCAAGAGCTTTTTAAAGATTTTTGTGTAGGGTCAAACATCAAATCAGACCCCATCTTCTAGTTAGACAGTTGTTCAAGATAAGCCTAAAGGCTTTAACAAGAATAGATACATGGTTATAATTGGGGTGACTGAAATAAGGGATGTACAAATGATGTAGGATATATTAGCCCTAAATGTACAATTACCTCCTCCTAATCTACCACATAATTTGTAGAGACATCCTCCACAAAGAAAAAACCACAATGGTTTTAGGGTCTTCAGAAAATTGGGATAACTAATTGAAATAGTATTTCAAAATTTCATAGTAGCTAACCTAATTATATGGCTAGTACTAAAGACATTTCCTCAAGATCAATTGAAACTAGATTGGTACAAAGAGAATGAATGGTGTAAACTTCATCATGTTATTTGTCACAATGCTTATCATTGTATCTAATTATGACATATTATTGAAGATATTATTGAGAGTGGTGAAGTTAAGATTAAGCTAGCACCTAATTAGGATGCAAATCAAGATATGGAAATTTATAAGGACCCCTTTCCTTGACAAAATTAACTGCTACCAAAGAATAATCAAAACCAAGGACAAAGGTAGAATCAAAACCAAAATCAGGGTCAAAATCATAATCAACATGAACATAATCATGAACATAATACCCATACTAATAATGTGGGTTATAATAACATGACTTAAAACTATAATAATATTATGGGACACATTTATGTAACCCATATTGCCACTGTTACTATCAAACCATGTGAACCATCTCATGCTCCTCATAGTATAGGACCCATCATTATAGGGTCAACACCCTCTCTCTCTAGTAATACCACACTAAGTTTGTAAAATTCTATTGTGAATCCATTTGTACCAGTTACTATTTTTGGATAACACCCTTCTTCTAATTATAATGTCTTTTCACTGACTCAAAATTATAAAAATGTAACTAGATGCCCACAAGTGATCCTCAAAGGCCCTTTGTCTTCATATTCTGATTATATTGGCTCCCCACTACCTCTATGTTACACATTCATAACTAGATGCTCATGAGTTACTCTCTAGGGTCCTTTACCTACTTATTCTACACCTAATGTGAACATTGCACCAATAGATCCAATACCAACTACTATCCCAAGCAAACCCAAGATATCTCACCCTAATGTTGAAAAGCCTTATAGTCTATTAGACCAATTGAGCAAAACCCCTGCATAGATTTCCTTTTTGGATCTCTTACATACATCTAAAGTCCATAAAACTATCTTGAACAATCTTTTGCAAAAATCCACTATTCCCAATGATATAAATCCTGAACAGTTATAGAACTTGGTGGGACATTTGTCTTCATTTTGTCAAGTAATGTTTAATTAAAAATACATGTCTATATTTAGACCAAGCCATAATATTCCACTGTACATTAAATTAATCATTGAAAACCATAAGATCAAGTGGGTTCTTATAGAAAATGGTTTGGGGATAAACATCATATCTCTTAAGTTGGTACAAAGATTGGGCTACATTATGAAAGACATTCAACTAGAGATTATTAACATCAAGGTTTATGACAATGTTGAAAGGGAGTCTACTAGTACTATTTGGTTTATAATCATTGTTGGGTCTATTTTACATCATACATTACTTCATATTGTAGACACTAAATTGCCTTATAACATACTTCTTGGTTGTCCTTGGATCTATGAAGTACAGGCCATTCCCTCCACCCTGTATTAGTGCCTTAAATTTCCCCATGATGGGATTGAGGTTACTATTCTTGATGATAAAAAAACTTATGAGTATTGCAAACATATTGAGGCACAATTCCATAATTATAACTATTGTCTAGGTTTTGAATTCATTGTGAATAAGAATAAGGCTATAGTTTCACATCCACCTCCATCCAATTATATCAACCCTAGTGATATCACTTCTACTTCAATTGATCCATTTCCCACATCTCTTGAAAAGAAGGCTATTTTTAAAGATGTGGGAATTTACATGTGTAGTCTTAAGGACACCTTCCATGTTACAAAGTTGTCTAAAAACATAAAAACATTTGGTAAGCTTAAACCTTCAAAGAATCTTAACAAACCCACAATGATTTGGCAATAGAAGAAGAAATAGCAAAAACCACATGTGGTTTTTGTACCTTCTATTACACCAAAGAAATATTGAGAGGATTTTATCAAGGGATATTGGTTATATTCTGAAGGCCTTGATAATTTATTTTAAAATCCAAAGTATCCTATCCCTAATCAGATCATAGATCATCTTGATTATATAGGAAAAGTCCTTGGCCCATGAACACAAGGGTCCTAAAACCTTTATTAGCTGGATTACCTAATTTGATTCATGGTCTTAGATTTACACCAACTGAGGGTGACCTCATAAATTTTGATAGTGATTATTCTAAATTGACTAGTGCCAAGACTCTTGATAGCAACATAGCATCCCATTATGGACTTTTTGATGAGCTTTTTGACACATACCTATTTGATTATAATGCCATTATGAACTTAACTATTGGAGCTTCCCATCCTAAAGTAAACCCTCATTATTCCTTATGCCTTCACCATCCCACACTCATTGATTGGGATCGATAAAATTCATTCATATATATTGATGATTTTCAAAATGAAGAATTAATCATAGAATACATGGGCTGACGAGATGGGTTGCCCATTGGCAATCACAAACAAGGCTTTGATTTTACAATAAATCCTTCTACCTACTTTGGAGAGTAGAAAAATTTCTTGGTCGTAATAAATATGAAACATCAATATTTTTGAGTGAAAACCTCTTTGAGGCACTCATTGATTAGGGTAAAAGTAAAGAAAAATACAAGTCTTCAAGTGAAAACCTATTTTAGGCACTCTAAGGTGGGAAAGTTTAGTCATCACTGCAAGACACAGAAGGTCCATCTAGCCCATGTTCTATAGCTAGTATAAGAATCTCTTCATAATAACAATAAATGTTTGACCATCTTGATCTTGAGTTTATAGAGGATTTTGCTACTTGGCCTTTACTTAAGATGACATATTTTGATTTGTCACACTATTTAGAACTTTGGGAGGAACAACAACAAGATGTATCAAAAGAAGATGATCACGATCATACCTTGTGTATAATTATATAATATGGATCCACACTTATGGAAAACATGATAGAAGTGAACCTAGGAACCTATAAGGATCCTAAAATTGTATATCTTGGAGCTTCCCTTATGGAAGCAACACATGAAAAAATTATATCCCTTCTAAGGTATTATATTGACATATTTGTATGGGCATACTCTAACATGCTAGGATTGGACCCATATTTGGTTGTGCATCACCTTATTGTCCATCCTAATGCTAAACTAATCGAGCAAACATTAAGGAAGATGCATCCATGCATCACCCTATTAGCTAAAGTAGAACTAGAAGAGTTGCTAGGAACAATTTTTATTAGGCAACTAGATTAATCTGAATGGATCTCAAGCATAATCTTGGTGAATAAAAAGACCTTGGGTATACATATTTGTACTTATTTCAAAGATATTAACAAAGTGTGCCCTAAAGATGAATTTTATCTACACAACATAGACATGATTGTCAACTTGATTGATAGGTAAAATATGCTATCCTTAATGGATGGATTTTTTGAATACAATTAGATCAAGATATCTCAAGAAGATTAACATAAGACTATGTTCACCACTCCATGGGAAACATTCTATTACCAAGTCATACCATTTGGCTTGAAGAACGTTGAAGTCACATATTAGTGTGACATGACTATCATATTACATGATATGATGAATCATATTATTAAGGACTATGTTGATGATATACTAACAAAATCAAGAACACGAGCTAGACATCTTGATGTTCTATAAAGAATATTTAAGAGGCCTTATGAAAATAATGTTTTCTTGAATCCTAAGAAGTGTGTCTTTGAGGTCACTTCAAGGAAATTTCTAGGTTTTATTGTATCACAAAGAAGGATCAAAGTCAACCCTACCAAGGTTAATGTCATTTTGGAAATTCTTCTACCAAACAATCTTAAATAACTACAAATCCTACAAGGAAAGATCCAATCTATATGCAGGTTCATTTCTCAATTGGTAGATAAGTGCCACCTATTTACCCATATCTTGAAGAAAGGGATCACATTTCAATGGGATGAAGATTGTCAGATAACATTTACAAAACTAAAGACATATTTAGCCAATCCACTAGTCTTGAGATCACCAACACCTAGATCACTGCTTCTTTACATATCAACAACAGAGCATGCACTAGGCCACTTTTGGCCCAACATGATGACCACAATAAAAACATGTAGTATATTATTTAAGCTACACTCTAGTGGATTATGAACATAATTATATGCCTATTGAGAAGGCATGTTTATCTATGGTGTTTACTACCTAAAAATTGTGACATTATATGCTAAATAACAAAACTATTGTCATTGCTAAGGTAGACCTTCTCAAATTTTTATTATCTAAAGCATCTCTTCAAGGATGCATGGCTAAATGGGTTATGATACTAATTTAATTTGACATTGAGTATCAAAATTAGAAAGTAATTAAGGGGTAGGTTAGTGTTGATCAACTTGCAGATGCCCCTATCAAGGATACTCGACCACTAATATTTGACTTTCTAGATGATTCTATTATGGCAATAAAACAAGCATCATGAACCTAAATAATAGAATCTATATTTTTATGACTCCTTTACATATCATAGATCTAGAGCTATTATATTATTAATTACACCTTAGGGGGATCTAATTACCAAAGCATTTCATATACAATTTCATTGTATGAACAATATCACTGAGTATGAAGCATTAATTGAAGGAATTCACCTTGCTATATAGTGGGATATTCAAGGCTTAAAAGTTTATGGTGATGCCCAATTAATTATCAATCAGATCACTAATCAATGTCAAACTAGATATGATAAGCTTATTCCTCATAAGCAAATTATTGATAATCTTAAAGGTCATTTTAAATCTCTATAGTTTGAACAAATTTCGAGTGCCAATAACAAATTAACTGACACAAATGGTAATGATTGGTTCCATGATACAATTAATGGTGGTGCTAAAGAGTATCGATTTTTGATTGAAAATCTTATTCAACCTACACATATTATATCAAATTTAAAAAGGATATGCACCATTGTTGTTCCTATCCACCGCCTAAATTACCCTAGTTCCAAGATTTTTATAACTACTTCCATGACCATATTTTCCCAGCTAACCTATCCAATAATTAGCAAAAACTATTCCATCACCATTCATCATGTTATACCTTCTTTATAAGCATGTTTTATTGTAAAGGATATGATGGAATGTTTTTTCATTGTTTATCTTCAGGAGACTCCAAGCAAGTGCTGAGGGAGGTTCATGCAGGAATGTGTGGGGTCCACACCAATGGTGTAGTCTTAGCAAAGAAGCTCCTTAGAATAGGCTATTATTGGCCAAAAATGGAGAAATAAATAAGCCAAGGCATCAAATAAAACCATTGTAGCTATTTTAAATAAGATTGTCAATGATGTTGGATATAATTAGCACTTGCAAATCTTTCCTGACCTTTGAGATTACAAAACTAGTCATCAAACCCCAATAGGAGATACTCCATACTCCCTTATCTATGGCATAGAAGCTATTATCCCAATTAAGATCAAGATACCATCATTATAAGTATCACTAGAGCATATTTAAGATGATGAGGACTATAGAGTCTCAAGGATGAAATAACTAGAACTTCTTGATGGTAAACATTTGGCTGCCCTAGAAAACTTGTAGGCCTATCATAATAAATTGTGGAGAAGCTAAAACAAGAAAATTTTCCCTTAGGAGTTTGAGATTAGTGATTTGGTCTTTAAAGAGAACCAAAAGAACATAAATGCTGAATGTAAGAAAAATGTAAGTTTTAACCTAATTGGTTGGGACCATTTGTTATCATGATAAACTATGGATCAGGGGCATATTGACTGGCTAAACTAAATGGTGAAGAACTTCCAGATCCCATTAACATCATGCACCTTAAGAGGTTCTATGCATGAACAACTTCAAACCATTGTCTACAAGACCCCTTACTTTGGGGCAACTTGTGCTAAAGTAATTTTATCCTACCATTTTATAATACCTTGGACCGATCTCACATGAGCCATATTCCTTTCATGACTCTGGATAGTGAAAGCTTTTGGACCATTGGTACTCTGAATGTATTTTATCCAACCCTAGACTGTTCTCTTTGAGAATTATATTCTTTAGATTGTTCTCTTTGAGAATCCTATTCTTTGTTATATCTAGGTCTTGTTGTAACCTAAATACCTATGTCCCTTAACCAATTATGATCCTGATTATGTCTCATCAACATTATGAACACCTTCAATGCTAGTTCTAAAAATCAGTTCAAATAGGATAGTATTTTGCATCTTCTTCTATAGATAAGTGAACAAGAAAACATTTTTAGCTTTGGAACTTTGCCTACCACATGGTTCTTTAAATTGATTTTGTATTGCACACTATTCTATATTACATTTGCTACTCTTTGATGAACATTTTTGTCTTTTTAAGATCCTTGCTCTCACTGATTTGTAAGCATTTACCGTTATAGCTAGCTTAGCTATTTATTAAAACTTATACTCTTGGATGATCATCTCCTTGACTATTTTGTTTCTCCCTTGTACATATTTTATCCCAAAAACACCAAAAACATTAGAAAATGACTCACAAAAGAACAAAAACATTATATTACACTTTTGTATATTCTTATCCTCACACTCTTACCATTCTGTAAGTATTTTATCCTAATCACTTTCCACTATGTGAGTCATTGTATCCCAAAAACTTATCAATTTTCAAGATTATTCTCTCTCATCCGACCATGTCATGCTCTTGCCATTTTACAAGCAAGTTAAGTCCCACTAGCTTGCCATTTTGTAGGCCATCTTGTCCCACCAACTTGCCATTTTGTAAGACCAATCTCATTTGTCAAGTCTTCCATTTTATTCTAAAACATTAATCATATGTTTTTGATCATCATCATGTCTTCTATCCCACTTCTTGGGAGAACTATAATTGGCCTAAAGTTCTTGTTGGAACATGTGTCCATGGAACTATGTAGGCAACACCCACTTATCTTGTACATCTAGAGTTAGCTTGGCCAACCCCTTCCTTTTCTTCTCTTCCCCCATTTATTCTACCATTGTTCCTTTTTAATTAGAGAAATTTTTTTGTGTACTTATTCTTTGTTATGTTATGGTGGAAATAAATTCCTCTAACACATGTGCATGAATAATTGTTTTTTTAAATTGCACTAACTTGGTTTTTATTTATGTGTGTTTATTTGGGGTTTTATTAGTGTTTTAATGTTTTTCTTGGTGTTTTGTTGCACTTTTGTACCTCTTCATTTATTCCTTCTTATTTTCTCATTTTATTACTTATTATCTCACTTTGGTCTTGTGTTTCCCTATATGTTTTTGCTCTTCTCTTTTGTTTTCAAGAGCATCTTGATGATCCACAAGGATCTTGATTATTTATATCTTGATCTCATGTTGCTAAAATGTTCATGCTTTTTGTTTTTAAACATTTTTATTCCTACTTAAGTCTTGATTGCTCATATCTTGATTTTAAGTTGGGATCATTTATGTTTATCTTCTTCTTTATCTTTGATTTTTTATTTAAATGTAAATAACTGTAACTTTGGTTTTGGTCATTGTTTACCATTATCCTTAGTTACAAGTATTCACATTTGAACTAGATCTATGCATTTGAAATGCCATGTCATTATGAGTTATTCATACTTATGATGCCTAATTTTTTTTTTATATCAATCAATTTTTACTCTAGACTCAAGTCTTCATGTCAACATAGCTCTGATGAACATATATCAAAATCACTATGCATAAACTAGGCTCAATAGGTTTACCACTTATATCTATGCTTAGACATGCATTTATTAGCATACATCATGAGTCTAATAAATTCTTGGTCATTTTTCATCATCCCTCATTCTATTCTCTCCTAATATTAGGTGAACTACATTGGCTTCTGGTCTATTTAGACTATGTAGGCAACGCTTGGATACATGATGTATCTCAGGTCAGCTCAACCATCTTCATTCTTATTTTCATATTTTTTTCCCTTTGTGAATTATTGTATGCATGGTTTTTTATGGATTTTTCAAAGTCATTCCACCATTATATCTATGTTTTCACATGCTCATCTTTAATCTATGCATTAGATTATATCCTTGAATTAATTATTTGCCAATTTTCCCATGCTGGGGCACAACATGTGAACCAATTAAAAAATCTAAATCAGCCCTAAAGGGGCAAGACATTATTTATTCTTTATCAATGATCAAAATTAGCCTTACTGGGGAAAAACTGTCTTATCATGATCAAATTTGCTCTACTGGGGCACTTCTTATTATCATCTCTTTGGAGACCACATTCTCCTTTTCCTCTAATTCTAAGCTTTCCACTCTTTTTCCCATGATGGCAATGTTTTAGTATGCAACTTGTATCAGGATTGATCAATGTCATAAAAACCTAACTTATACTCTCAAATTGGGTGCATTCAAAGTGTGTCACTTATATGTTTGGATTGAATCCTTCCCATTCCCCCCATTTTTGGGGCCTATTATACATATAATTATATTTTGATCATTAATGGTAGCCACACATGCTAGAATTAGCTCATTTGGATGTGATATATTCTATGGGTTAATCTCTCACTTTCCATTTCTTTTTAAGAGTCCATCCTTCTCTTTCATCCTAGTATGTCCTCTTGATGGGGAATCATGGGTCATTTCCATTTCTTCTTGACAACTCTTTTATTTTAAAAGACATTACTTTGCCTGAATATCTTGCTATGCCTTATCAAATAAAGATAAAATGTAGACATCCAATTCCTAACACTATTTATGTTGAAATTGTCAATCCTACTTAAATTACACTCAAATTCACTATTTAGGTCAAAATTACTAAAAACATGCTAGGTTATGTATAGAGTTCTTGAGGCAATGGAGGAGCAAAGAAACCATTGTTGACAAAGACTAGAAATCTAGATCAAGGGGATAACATGCTTAGATCCAATCTTGGGTGGTGGAATCAATTTGGGAAGGTAACTAATATTTATTTCTTTTAATTTATTCTTCACTATTATTAGCAAACCCTGCATGAATAGGTTGGATTTGTTTGTTAAGTTCTTTATGCATTTTCATGGATTTATTGATTAATGCTTAACTAAAAACCTTTGTATTCCATCCTAAAATAAGGAGAAAGGTAAATTAGATAAGTATTACCTACATTTTCCTTACTATTTATATCCAACTTTCTTTCATTGGATTGTGTGTTATGTTGCATTCCTTCTGACAAGAGGAAGGCCGAAGAAAGGCTAGGACTAGATCTGTTCATCCCTCCATCTTTCTCCCCTCTTTCCCTCTCATTAGATTTTGATTTTTACTTTATTTTAGCATCACCATCACCTTTTGATTTATGCATATTCATGAGTTACACTTTTGACCCACCTAGGTTCCCCTCACCATCATTGACAACTTCTTGCTCCATCACTAAACCTATATGTTAAACATGTACACTAAACCTGATTACTAACCTAGATCCACTTTTCCTAGAGTGATACACTTTTGACTCATAATTTTTATTTTATTAACTAATACTTATCTTATTAATATAAACCTTAAAATATCATTATAATTTTTTTATTACATTATTTTAATTTATTATTTTTAATAGTACGGATGTCATTTTTCCTATTTCTTTTAGTTGTACAACATTGATTTCAAATAATTTATAGTTGCATGTCATATTCATATTTTACATCACCAATTGAATCTTTCTCAATCATTTAGAGTTTTTATTAATAATTTAATGTATATTTAATTATTTTTAATAATTAGCAATTATCAACAATTTAGTAATTCTCTCAATTAGTTCTTATTATTATTAAATAAAATATAATGGTTGTCACAATTATTTATAGTTGGTCTAATAAATTCAATGTTCTCAATTTTTATATATTTAGTATCAATAATTTACTGTTAATCCATTTTTTAATAGTTTATTTAACAATTTAATGTTTTTTTAATAATTAATTATTAATAATATGTAATTTTGACATTTTGTACAATCAGGATAGGATTACAATGATGACGTAAAGAAGTGGAAAACACAATTCAAGCATTCAACATGCAAAATTTGTGAAACATTATAAACTAGACAAATTGATAGTGGATTTGGAGTTTCATGTTTCCATTTTTTCTATGATGGAACTACTTTGTCAAGTTCATGTGTTCAAAATATAGAAAAAATGTAATTAATTTGTAATAAGCAATTATATATATTATGGAATGGTAATGGAGTCTTAATTTTATTTACACACAATGCCATACATTTGAGAGGCTTAATCATTCAACATGTAGACATTTGTCAAACTCTATAAACTAGACAAGCCTACAATGGCTATACAATTTTGAATTGATTTTTTTGTTATACAATGAAGCTGCTTCCTCAAGTTCCCCAAAAAATTCATTTGATTTTATTAAAATTTTTATGAATTTTTCTTAATTTGAATCTTTGAACATATTAATGAATTTTTCTTATTTTGAATTTGTGAATGTCTCAATTAATTATTTTTTAATCAAACTTTTGAACATATCAGTGCACTTTTATTATTTTAATTAATTAATATTCATTGAATTTATGAACATCTCAATAAATTAGTTTTATTTTTTTCATTTATAATAATTATAAATTAACAATAAACACATTTCTTTTTCATTTGTTGATAGGCAAGGAAGTGTATAGAATTTGTCAAACTAAATAATGAAGTCAAGTAAATTGGCTCTTAAATAACTAGGTTTATATTATGTTGGTAAACAAATAAGGGAAGATCCTTCCTATGTAAAAGAGTTAGGATAACATATAATCAATTTTCAATAAATGACACACTATTTTGTTACTTGGTTATTTTATTGTGTTTCAACATATTTAATATGATTTACATTTGATCACGTATGCTGACAATGAATTTACAATTTCAAGTCTTAATTTTCATTATAAAATGGAAGTTATTCATAAATTTCATGTATTTCAAAGTCTATCCAAAATGTAATCAATTTGAAAAAAATGACATAAAATATTATGTATTGGTTCTTCATTTGTTTTGGAGAGTTAATTTTTTAATTAGTTAGAAGGTAATATTTTAATTTCAAAATAATCTTTGAGACATTATCTAAGTCACATTTTTAATTCAATCCTTAGTTTCATGAAGATCATGAAGCAAATTTAATCTATAAATTTAGGAAGTATGATTAAGAAATGACAACTATTTAAAATAAATCTTTAAACTTTACATATGTGCAAACATTTGTGATGCAAAGTTTACCTTGTTAAAGTGATCATATTAATTTGCATATCCATTTAAATGAATACAATGTTGTTAAACTAATTAAATATATACAAGGCCTCAACTATTGTATTTTTTAAGAAATGGATATATCATGTAGAATATTTATATTAATATATTGTGAGCTTGTAAGAATATATAGATTTAACAATATGTAAATCCCAGTAATACTATAATTTGTAAAATAAATTATAGA
The DNA here is from genome assembly GCA_037957365.1 of Torreya grandis. Lineage (NCBI taxonomy): Eukaryota > Viridiplantae > Streptophyta > Pinopsida > Cupressales > Taxaceae > Torreya > Torreya grandis. Next base: position 1,167,364 of record JARHVA010002723.1, read on the forward strand.
ACTAAGTTCAATAGTGACTAAAATATATTTGAAATGGTATCCAAATTTTTATGTGATGACGCATGTAGGTTCAAATCTAATGACCTTTCTTGAATCAAGCTAAACTAAGAGAATTAAAACCAAAAAATACAAGGATTTTACAATAATTATGTTTTACTACTTTTTATTTGATCTAATGAGGCCTCGTAGTATGCGATAGAAAATTTCCATTATTCAAACTCTAAATAATTATAGTATGAATGTGTGATAGCTATTAACAATCACACAAGACACAATTGTAAAATATCATGATATCCCTAAACATAAATTCAAGAATACCTTCTTACATAAATGATACTATAAATGGATACCTTAGTTTTTACTCCTATCATAACAATGGTAGAAATTAATGCTCAACACTTTTGATATAATGGTACTAGAATACAAGAGTATTATTGGAATGGTTTCTCAACCACAACCATCACAATTATATAGACTCACAAAACAATATATAACCCCTTGTCTAAGACAATCATTAACTAACTCATTAGGAATCATAATTTATAACAATAATGTTTCAATATAAATTTAGCTCCTAAAAACACAATATAGTAACTCTTTTATAAGGATTCTAAAGTCATGCCAAATTTTAAACTTTTTATTGTCAATTTATTTATACGATGGAATTGTTTTATCAAGTTAATATGTTTAAAAGTTTAGACAAAATTTAATTAATTTGGAAAGAACAATAAATTATATTATGTATATATTTTTTAGAGAGTCACTTTAAATTTTTTTTGGTAAGGATAAAATTAAGGTTTTGATAGGGTCCAAAACTTGGAACAACTCAGTAAGATAAAGTAATAAAACTCTCAGAAGAGACAAAAAAATCAAATCCACTCAATAATTGACAAAATAGAAACAAGATAAAATGTCAAATAAACATCATCAAAATGTTATACAAACATAATCAACTTTGTTGGACCCTAAATTTTGTATCATTTCATTCTAAGTGCTTTTTGTCAAGATGGCATGAAAGAGATGGGTGTGAAAGTAAGCCAAGGTGTGGAATACCTTAGTGCGACATACCTTGGCATGAAAAAAGCAAGACATGAAGAATAATAATATAAAAAAAATGGAGGAACCAAGGGCATAAGACTAAAAAAATGGGCATATGACTTGGACAAGGGCACATAAGGTAGAAGTGGTTAAGGAAATGATTCATGCAAACATTAAAGGAGAATAAGTCAAGCGTGAAACTAGCACCAACCCAGGATAAGATAGGCACATGACATCATATATATATCATATAGTGGGTATATAGGTGAAATTAGGCTCATATCAATAGGAATTAAATGTAACAACACAATATGACTCATTGTTATTAAAAGTCATTGGCAAGTCATCACTTTTGTATTAATGTTGTAATTAAATGATTAGGGTAAAATTATATATAAATACCCATAGTTTTACTTAGAAGGTGTTTGATGTTGTTAGTTGTTGTATAATGGTAAATGTAATTGTGAGATTATGTTATTAATATTCATTAAAACTTGTATATGTGACTAGTGACATAATAAAATGGAATACTTGTACTGATTGAAATACATGTAAACTTGTTACAGAACTGGTGGTACTAATATTATTTTTCTTGATTTGTGCCCCTCTTAACTTGTGATAAATAGTCTAAGTATGGAATGATTTCATGATATGAATTAGCTTAACTATGATATCATTAATTAAACCTATGTTCCTAGTCAATCACCTTAGTATAGAAATCTTAATGTATACACCATCACATGATAGAATTGATGAGAACCGATCTTAAGCCATGTGTTTCAAGTGAGCGCATGAGACCTTTTATTGCATGATAAGACAACACCCTTGATAGTTATATATCTTATCCTCTTTCCACACATGAATATGGAAAGTAATGCTAAACTAAAGGGAAAAAACCCAAAATTTTGGTTTAGTTTTTAGGACCTGTTCCACATGTCATCATGATGGTAAGAAAATGGTTGAGCAACTTTCTTTAGAGAATATTGAGAAATGTATTGGTATAGTAGAAGATAATTTTGTACTCTAATACCTTGAACTAAGAATTTATACATGAATATGGGTAGAGTATAACCTATATGATTATTTATAAGAAACATTCTTTGTATAATTACCCATGCACTTAAATGCTTGGTTTTTAGCGTATGCACAAAACCATTAAAAAATTATAGGTAGAAGGATTCCTAGTTGGTATAACATCAGACAAACCTGGCTAAGTTACATGCTATTTGGACACATGTAGTAGATGCCTAGTGGAAAGGAACACTTCAAAGTTATATTTTAGAATACATAGTTTCCACATATTCTTGCCTAGAAGATGCATAGTTTAAATTCCTAAGAGAGCCACAAGGAAGGTATATAAAATAGTTCCCTTTAAAGATTACAAAGATTCTAGTTAATCATGAACTTGAGAACTTTTATATGGATGGCTAAGCCCTTTCATGCATGAGCAATCCAATTGGTGGGAAAATAGTGGGGTGTGCATTGGTATGAGATTAGGAATTTAGCATGGAAGTCAGGACACATGAAAGATGCAAGTGAAATAATGATGAGGCTAGACACAAGGATATGAGAGGGAGCAAACCAGAGGGTCAATAGGAGGATACTATAAGGGCCATGGGAATCCATAGGAGAATGAAGAGGCATAAGGAGTACCCCCTACCCACATGATCATGTTCTTTAATAGTGAAGGTATACATGGTAGGACTAGAATATAAATTGATAGCGAAACCCAATCTAGATATACCTAATTCCCACACCATAATTCATGCTCATGTATTTGATTTTGATGAAATTATTTTAAGAAATTGGGATAGTGACAATGCAGAGTCTGAAGCCAAACCAATAGATGAATCTTTGGGAGTACAAGTTCAACATAAAAATCTACCTTTAGCATTGAATTATCCATTAAAAATATGACCTATGGCTCAACTTGGAATGTCAAGTGGACCTAATATCAGTAGTGGGAAAATATATGCCCAACCTTATCAAATCAAAATTCTTCAATGCCCACTACTTCTAGTGCACCTATTATTATAGGAGGTGTGGGAGGAAGCACCAATGGTGGTTCTAATGGAGGAGGATCAGGCAGTGGCATTGGAGGTGGTAATATACCTCCACCATAGAGTTTAAGAGGCACTAGAGGAAACCCATAATAGGGTCCACTACAACCACCAAGTGCACTGATAGTGTATTACAAGATGATGCTTCATCTCCTTGAATACCTAGGTGTAAAAAATGCAGTAGAATATGTTCACAAGTTTGAACTCATTTGGAAAGTGTGGGGGATCAATTCTTTAGAATGAAAGGCTAATCAATTTTCCATTACTTTTCTAAATTTTGTACATAAATTATATTGTACATTTGACCCTCAACAAGTAGTTGTGAGATATGAAACATTGAAAATTAGATTCCTTCAGGAGTTTGACATTCTTGAGTTTGATCAAACTAAAATCACTACTTTTAAAGACATAAAGTAAGAGCTCACTAAAAGTGTGCATGAATATGATGCATGTTTCAAAATGATTATTTCATAACTATCATTTAAGATTAAGTCAACATAACATACTCAATGGTTTATGTAAGGGATGTTGTTTCTATTTTGTTGACCTCTATCCTAAAAGACTTTTATTGACCCATGCAAGGTACTAAACTATGCTCTTTGTCCTAAATCTATGGGGAATATCGATATGGGGGTTGACCCCTTTATGGAGGCTCAAATTGATACTATGACCTCTCAGTTAGAGAAGCTAATGTCTAATGATGTTCATGACACTTGCAGTGACTATGAAGTAGAAGGCCATAATAGTAATAATTTTCCATGGACGAATATCTATGTCATAACAAAAAAATATTGTGAAATCTACCTAGACGGTCATGATGTAAGGAATTATACCTTGATCTATCATGCTACCTCGGCTAAAGTGTTATTATAATATAAAATTTGTGATGCATACATTCATGATAATAATGAATATTGAGTCATCAATGATATCCATGAAGCATGCACAAGGGGGACTCACCAAAATTATATTACTAATAATCAAGAGTATGGTGGATGACATGGAAATGGGCATGAGGGTGGTCATTTTATAACCAGAACCTATTACAAGTGTGGATATCTAGACCACTATCAGTTCAATTACCTAGTTTATCCAACTTGTGCCTTTTATAATAATTAGCATAATCTCAAATAATACCTTGAATTATATATGACTATCACCAAAGATCATAATGAGAAGGGAGTTGGGATGATTCATGTTGAAAAAACTCTAAATGCTTAGTGGAGACCACATCTTACCACTCCACTAATGGGAATTAAGGTAAATATTATGACATTAAGTGGTGATCATTCCCAACTCATTTTAGTTCCACCTATGGAGAAGGTTTAACATGAAGAAGCACGTGCTCAACACTACATGATGATAAAAAATAGAAAGAGATATTTCACAACATAATGGCCCTGGTATGTGATTTACAAGGTGAGATTGAGTTTTTAAATGAAAAGGATGAAACTATGTGCACTAAGATGCAAAAAGAAATTATTTCAACAAAATCTAGGTAGGATGAATTTTTAAAGCTATGTAAACTACTCTTTAATGAAAACATCATTCCCCTCTTAAATAATTAGTTAGGGTAAGAGATAACCAAGACTCCTATCAATCTTTGTTAAAATGATACACATTGACAAGAAGCTAATGGAAAACTAGATGTTGAATGTGACAAGTAGATCATGGTAAATGCATCCATTAATGGCTAGATGATTTGAGATATATTGATAGATATTAATGCTAAAGTTAATGTTATTAATAAGAATGCCTAGAGGAAGATACGAAGCCCCACTTTGTAACCCTCCCCACATCTTATATTTATGGCCAACAAGAATCGAGTGGTGTATATAGGAATTGTTAAAGATGCCACTATTAACATTATGGGTGTCCCTTTAAAGGTGATTTTAAAGAAAATGAACTAGCTAAAGATGATGGTTTTACATCTCTATTGGGTCGACCATGGTGCTATGCCAATAATTTTGAATTGAATTTTAAGAAGTGTTACATCAAATTTGAGAATGACACCCAACACATAGTCATTACTCTCATTGATGATCAAGGTACCCCTTTTATAGAACCAATTGATGCTGATGAAGACCTTAACCACATTTACAACATCACAACACAAGGAAATGAACATGTAGATCCTACCCCTTATGGTCTGCTTCATTGGGGAGATGTGTAATACATATCTAACACCATCAACATTGCTTGTCAACACTAGGCACCTAGAGAATATGACCTCATGGGATGGGGTTATGCTATAGTAGATTGATAAATAAATGCTACATGTAAACTACCAAAACACTATAAGTTTATTTGACTCATTGGTGGATGACTAATGAATTTACCCTCATTTTAGTTAGATTAAGCCCTTAGGTTTCATGTCCAAATAAAAGTCTAGGAATGCTTATAGTAATTAGAGTTTTACTATATTTTTGAAGATGAATGTATGTATGCACTCCCTACTATACTTTAAGGAATAACTAACCATTGGTGGGATTTTCATCAATATAAGTTATTGACAAGGGAATAAGTATGCATTGTATTGAGTCCCAAAGATACCATCTAACTGATTATGAGAATGTTTGGAATGCTAACAAGACATTTGTACCAAAATCCTTATGGGTGCATACATTTTATGGAACTTTGCATGCTTTAACTAGAGTATGGTATGTTCATCAAGAGATGAACCTAGATATAGATACATAAGAACACATTAAACAAGGTCTAATCACCACCTTTACATTTTATTCACCTTGATCAAATCTGAACTTATAATTACAAGGGATCTATCAAGTAGTATTAGGCAATCAAGCACTAGTTGAAGACAAATATGGACCATGAATGGTGAGATTGAGGATGACTTGGATATCTTCAAAGAGCCTAATACTCCTAAAATTAACAAATTAGAACTCAAATCATAGTCTAAAGATAACCATAGGGAACAAATCTAGAAAGGTAAATAGAAGATTATATGTCAAGTTGATGAGGGGACTAACACTGATCCTCTAGAACTACCATTTATTCACTTAAAGTTGCATAGGATACGAGGCATGCGAGGTGAGATATAATATGAAATTTGAGTATAAACCATATTTTTTACCACTCTAAATGCTTTAATATAATATTATCATAGAAGACAACCCCAAGATGGATACTAAAGAAAATTATTGGTTTGAAGTAGAATTGGCTAAAATATTTGAACTGATATAAGAGTATGCAACTATTTTCCCATGAAATTACATAGAGATGAAATGAGTGAATTTGACATTGGTAAAAATGCAAATAAAATTAGTTTAAGGCACTCATTCAGTCAGGAATTAACCATATCAAATGAATCATAATTTGTACATGTGCATTTAAGAAGAAATTGATGGCATATTGTGCACTTGGGTTATAACACCTATTGATGAATATGAATGGGTTAGCACCATGTTGATTAGCCTAAATAAGAATGGATAAACCCATATTTATGAGGATTATAGATAGTTAAATTCTATTTATGTCATAGACCCATTTACCACACCATTCACAAAGGAGATTTTGGAAGGTGTCACTAGTTGTGGAATCTATACCTTCACTGATGGCTTTTCAATCTATCATCAAGTACAAAATATTTATGGAGATAAGGAAAAAACTACTTTTACCACTGAATGGGGTCCTTTACATACAATGTTATGCCATTTGGTTCAAAAAACACACTTGTAATATTTTCTCATATTGTGGTAGAGGCCTTTAAAGATTTCACCCACAAGTTACTTCAAGTCTATCTAGATGATTGAACCATATATGATTGGGTGCATGACTATTATTATAATTTACACATCATGTTGATTTATTTTGATAGATTTGAATTTAATTAAACCTAAAAAAGTGTATCTTTGCCACACCTTTTGGGATCTTATTAGGGCACATCATTTGCCTTGATGGGTTGCTCATGGGTTTGTCTAAGATATTGTTTATTGTTCAAATTTCACTTTTGACCACTCAATGTGAGGTCCATACCTTCCTTGGTCACACATTATTATCAGTAGTCATAAAAAATGTCACTTGAGTGTCAAGAGTGTTACTTGAGACCACCCATCCCTAACTTATCCATATACCTATCTTAGGGCCTATTTAGACACTTATCCAACTTTCATGTGGGCCTTATGAACCCTAGACATCTTAGAATCAGTATCAAACCCTTACCTAGGCATTTAGGTCCCTAATGCCTTAGGTTCTACTACTTAGACATTAGTGCCATACTTGAACACTAGCACCACAACACTAGTGTTCTATTTGGGTGCTATTGTCCTTTCCCCTCTTTTTAGCCCTAACAGATATATTTTTAATCCTAAAGACACCTATTATCAGCTTAGACCTATTTTAAACCCCACATAAGAACTAGATCAATATAAATACATGAATTTAAACCCTTTATCCACTAGATGGAAATCACATGTAAATACACACAAAAAATCTCAAAATAAGTCATGTATAATCAAGGTTATTAATCCCTATTATACCTTGATTATGTATACAGTCATCTATAGCTCTCTTAATCTTAAAATACATAAATTTTTAGTCTCAAGCCTCACTCAAAGCACTCAAAACTAGAATTCATACTAGTTTCACTTGCACTTACACCAACACTTAGGTGGGGAGAACCACATCAATATTGATCCGTCCTTGAAGTATTGGTATGTAGGAAACTCTCATAAAAATAAGGTTTTGAAAATATCTAGCCTACCCAACTAACATCACACTTTTACTAATTATGATAATCCAATATCTTAATCACATATAGGTCTAGGGTTTGTATAAAAAATCAACCACAATAAGTCACATATAATGAATTAATGTTTGTCCATAAAGTAACAAGCTTGGTAGACTTAGACACATGTGCTCTGATAAGTACATATCAGTTCCTACACAGAGGACATTAGCACTAAAAGTGGACATTAGCTTCACAATACTAATATAAAAGGTAGTGTGATATTATCCAAGAGGGTTTCTAACACTTGGATCCTATTTATGACACTCAGACCAACATTGATACTAGTTTTTAGTTTCTAGGTCCTTCATCTTAGGCAATTTTAAACTAAGTATTCTTTGTGTCATTCATTACTATTATTGGAAATATTAGATTAAATTAGTTCATTCAAAAATTAGTGGCTATATTTATTGCATATTTTATAATATAATTTACTTTACGTAGAGCCTTTAACAATCTAGGGCTTAAAATTCATAAACCCTTAAAAGTTAAATCATTTGGTGAACCCAACTTACTTTGAATGGTGCAAAAACCCTTAGCCTCAACTATCTTTAGGGTTTATGTTTCTAGCCTTATATAATTAAGACTTAGATTTTAAATACTTATATTTTCTAATTTTTATTTTTATCTAATCATGATAATAATGATAAAAAATGTTTATCACTTTCTAATGCAAAGACTTCTAGTTTCATTTGCATGCTTGTTTCCTTTCATTTGGAATAAATTCAAATAATATATGCACATATATGTACATGATGTCCTATATCAATTAAAATATTGTTTATTAGACTTATTCCATAATTTTAATACCCTAAAAACCATGTTTCAAGTTTAAATGTCATATCTTATGCACAAGTAAGAATTTTCTTGTCCTCATCATCTCCATGAGGGTGATAGCTACTTTCCCTATAAATAGGTCCATTCTATAAATTCTCCATGAGATGAATTGACCTACATTATTTTTATTAATTCCCATACTCAACTTATCCATGCCTCAACCTCTTCTCTATAGGGTGTGTGCCTACATGTTCAATCAAAAGCAACTAGCGTTTGCACTTGTGAGACTCTAAGTGATCAAATTATCAATATGAGAAAGCTAATTTTAGAATTAAAAAAATAGAATCAGCTCTTACATAAAAATATTACAACATTGGAAAATCATATTACAAGACAAAATCTCTAGGGCACACTAGTGTCAATCATATATGTGTATCTTCACCTCGTTAATTTGTGCCAAGTAATGGTACATATAAAAAAAAGAAATCATAGCAAAATGAATCTAAAACTAATGATTCAAAAAGTAATCAAATATCAAATATAAGTTCAAAGGAGTTTTTAAGGCAAATGATTAAATCTAAGTTGAACAACCTACCTCCTCAACATCTAATGAGGAGATATAAATATTATTATGAATATCATATAATGCATGGGCACCACACTAATTCATGTTTACCATTGAAAAGGAAAATAGAATAGGTAATTGATGAAGATGACTTAAAAAATGACACATAATCCAAACAACATACAACGACACATGTAAAAATTAAAAAATGATCAAATTTAAAAACAATACAAAAGTGGTTACCAAAGCATAACTCATAACAACAAAAGGTTCACAAAGTAAAATTAGAGTAAGAAATAGTAAAAAAATAGAGGCAAAGTAAAATTAGAGTAAGAAATAGTAAAAAAATAGAGGTAAAACAAGTGAAGGATATAAGTGTACCTATCCAAAATGAGGTCCCACTTTAAAAATAGTATGGATTTGGTTAAAAATATCTATGATAGTTTGATTATCAAGGTCAAGGGTTGGGAAAACATGCCCAAGGCATCACTACTCCTATTCTAGTAGTTGATAATATTGATCAACAAGGTTTGGGATTCATGGAACATATTAAGGAAAATCATTCACAAACATCATTTATCAAGGCAAAAATTCTAGACACAGGTATTGTTACAAAAAGAGCAAGAACTTAAGTTGTAAAGTTAAAATCATGCTAAGCTAACAAACATTCTCAAAAAAGAATTTCTTAAAAAAGAACCTCCAAAAAACCTTATGCCTACAATAGACATATTTTCAAATGGCACAATCATATAGAATATTATAAAGCATAATTCAAAAAGGTCAATTCCATAGTATGAGGTAATTTCCTATGCTCATCTAGATACAACAAAACTCAACACTAACACTCCATTGGTTCAAAATCAAGATCATAATGATGATAAAAACATCCTAAATTATTATAATATAGATCATTCAAAAATCAAAGATGCCACATATGTTACACAAAGGCATCCCATCAATGATATGTTGGGATTATATCACCATTCCTCATTAACAAATATATTTTTATCCCTAGTACTCTCCTTGTACATAGTTATATTTTAATTCTAGTTTACTTGCACATAGTTTCAATTATTTTTTATCCTTGTATATAGTTTTATTTTCATGTTTATTGTACATAGATTATATGTCAAAAATATAAAAACAATATCATATGTCAAAAACAAAAAATATTCAAATATTTGCTTAGAAACTACAAATTATAGATTGTATACATTTCCACGTTTGCATTTATTATACTTGATAGGTATTACATGTGTTTTAGATTAAGGTAAAAGCAAGTTTTGAAGGGACCCCAAAACCCTATAATAGAGATAGAAAGATAAAGCAATAACGTCCATCAGGAAGAGCAATCCTAAAACCTACTGAAGATCAACATCAAAATCAGGTTTTACAAGGACATGAAACCACAAACCTAAACCATAAAAAAGAGCCCAAGTTTTACAGAGACCTGGAAACTCAAAATAAGTTTTAAAACTAAGAACCAAATTTCAGAACCAGTTATAACATCTATCATAAGGGACAAGAACAAAAATAATATCAACAAAAAAAGACCCTAATCTTCTAATTCCAGGATCATCTTCACAGCCTCCTTTCCAATCCTAGCAGTATCTTATATGGATATTGCAGCCGAAGTAGTGCATCTTGTAGGGATTTCTTCCTCGAACTCTTCCTGGTCCTCTTACTTAGCCCCTCTAAGGATTTTATTTCCTCATTAGCTCATTTTCCAAGGTTAACAGCAACTGCACATATGCTTGAAGTTACCTCCTCCATCTTCGTTCTACTTTCCTTGATGAGCCTTCTAAGATTATTCTCATAATCTTTAAGTTTAATTGGAATATCTCTCATTTGCATCTCCAAATTATTGATTTTGATCCAATCAACTTCCTGGTTATGTTCCATTATTTCCACTTTCTTCTTCAGCCCCATTATTTCCTTATACATCCACGAATCAACTTGGAGAATAACATCAACTTTGAATTTGGCAGAATTCATGAAGGATAACTTAGTGTTCTTCTGCTGAACATCACATATATCTTCTGCATTCTCATGTGGAGAGGAATCATCCTTTTTAATTAGTTCCTCCCTTTCCATCATTTTCTCCCCTTTAGTCTCAACAAGGTCTTCATGCTAGACATGATCATCCTTTTCTTGTTCCCTAATCTCCATAACATAGGTATTACATATGTTATCTATGTTAGTATAGTCCATTTTATCATACATAAATGTTTCACTTTTTATTTTTGAGTGTTTTTAGATTCTTATAGGACTTAGGTCCAACACACCAATCTAGAGTTGCTAGTATCTACCCACTAGGGGCACATACAAAAATTCATCATTGATATATTATCCCATTATTGTCATCTTATACACATATTATAGTTTTCCAAGATATATTTTTATATACTTTATATCACATATTTAGCACTGATTATATATTGATATTGATCATCTGATACTAATTTTTTTTGTCGACTACTACTACTATAGACTCATTTATGTACATCTTTGCTCTTATATAGATTTATACAACATGTTTATGCATAATTTCATTTCTATCTTCCCTCATTTAGATATGATTATGTCTATTTACTCTATATATATTAAATGGCATTTGAATATGACATTATTCAATGGCTCTACACTAATTCCATTCATTGTATGCATGCTTTGGACTTGTGCCCATGTACTTTTATGTGCCTTCTTAATTGTGTATGTAGATATTTGAACATGTCCTTATATGTGGTTCTAATATAACCTACTTGATTTTTACATATGTGGACATTTGAACATGTACTTAAATATATTATTTTCTCATATTTAGTGGCATGTGCCCATATCTCTTGTATTGTGCCCCCTTGGCCTACTTTGTGTGCCTCATGTGTGTTGTATATATGATTTTATGTATGCATTATGGCCATGACACTTATTTTTTGATTATTACATACTCCAATTTTAGATGCTATGATGGACCTCATGCATCCCCCATTCCTACTTAGGTTTCTTGATGAAAATCATGCCCTATCCCCCTAAGTAGTTAGTTTGTTACTCATATTTGTTGTCCATGCACATGCTTACATTGTTATATTTATATTGATAGCCTTGTGAATGCTTTGTCTAACATAAATCATACATTACCAACTTATGCTCAGATTATATTAGATTTTGATGTCATGTATACATATTATTATGCAGATATCATAGTTGCCTAGGCTAATACATATCATGTAGAGATTTTTATTTTGAGGATAATCTTACACAAGTTTAACAACTCACCTCAAAATATGGGGAATTCACAGAGGTTTTTCATAGAGATCATTCCATATGAATGCACTCAAAGTATATTTTATAGCATGCAAGCATAAAATATAGAGCTTAGTTTTAGGAAAATATAATGTAAAATAGTCAAATAGAGATTAATGTTAGTTTGGCAAAAAATAACATATTTGGACACTAGAACCAAAAGGGGACACTAGCACCCCAACACTAATATCCAAGGTATGACACTACTATCCAATATCCCCCAAAACTATAAAATATATATTTATATAAAGGTATAGTATGTACAGTCTAGGTTTACACATATTTAATTACAAATTATCAATTTTTGGTCAATTTTACGTAAAATCACACTAGTTTACTCAATTTGGGGGAATAATGTGAAACATGATCACTCCTATTTCCATTTTAGATACTCAGATATAGATTATTACAACTCAATCCATAATCCATATACCAAGATATTAGATTTAGGGTCATGTACACAACACCTTATTTCCATATGCTCACTTATGCACTAGTTGATTAGATGAAATGGAAAACTCCAATTAATTCTCTACATTTTTAATCTAGACATAATTTTCACCATTTTATATAATATTTAATGATTTCCATCTATAGTGGTTGAAATTACCATGTAGTCCTTTAGCAACATACCCAAGTGCCTGAGAGACCTCTAGGCTAATTTTCATACTAAAGTTCTCAAGTGGCCACAGATCCATTATATATAATTTGAATTAAAATCATACAACTTTAGTTACATTGCAAATTTTAGTTATAAATGCATCTACTATGCATGGGTAAGCAATAATGGAGTCATAGTCTACTTGAGATCTTGATCCACCTATGTAAGAGGGTTAGACAAGCTATCAGTCCAATATCAAATATTCAAAGTTCATAATCCACTAAGTAGGGGTGGGAAATGATGAAGTTAAGGTCAACTTGAGTCCTTGAGCCACCCACCAATGGGGATTGAGCAAGTCATTTAGCTCAGTCCAAGTTATTTACTAATTGATAACTAGCTATACACACATGATGTCACCATGTTTATACATTATTTTACATACCCAATAAGGTGTATTCATTCCTTTCCTCTCTATTATCTATTTATTTGGTTTTGTCTTTACTTTTGATATCTCTTAAGTAAGGACCTATCTATACACATTTCATTTCTAGGGAACGTAATAGAGCATGCTTCACATACTCAAATCCAAATTCATAGGCTTCACCTCTTAGGTAATTCTAGGTACATTTATTTTCCTTTATCCTAATAATTTCACTTTAATACATTTATAAAATAAAATGAGGGTAAATGTAGTCATCTAAAATGTCACTTGAGTGCCATCCCTAGATTAGCCCTAGACCTATCTTAGGGCCTATTTAAACACTTAAATAACTTTTGTATGGGACTTATGCATCCATAAACATCTCAAAATGAGTCCTAGACCCTTCATTAGGCATCTAGGCCCCCAATGCCTCAGGTTTTTCCACTTGGACATTAGCACCATACTTGGACACTAGCACTATAATGCTAGTGTCCTAGATGGATGTGATTATCATTTTGAATATTTTTATCCCTAATGGATATATTTTTAATCTTAAATGCACCTAGGGTCAGCCTAAACCTTTTTTAAACCTTGCACCAACACCATATTAGTATAAATACATGACTTTTGACCCTTTATCTACTAGATGGAAATTAGATACAAAACACACAAAAAAGCTCAAAACAAGTTATGGAGAATCAAGGTTATTAATCCCTATTCTACCCTACTTCTACATATAATCATCTATATTCCTCCTAAACTCATAATACATGGATTCATAGTCTCAAATCTCACTCAAAGAACTTAAAATAAACATTCATACTAGCTTCACTTATACTTGCATTAGAACTTAGGTGGGAAGAACTACATTAGGCTTGATCCCTCATCAAAGTATTGGTATGTAGACAACTTTCATCATAGTGGGGTGTTGAGGGTGTCTAACCTACCCAAATAACATCACACTTTTACTACTTATGCCAATATAATACCCTAATAGTGTTGACATGTTATTGTCATTGATGTCAAAAGGGTGCCTAATATAAAGGCATAATGGTCATTAATGTCAAATGTTTATTTGGTCAAGTACTTGAGCATGGTAATAACATAAAGAGAGTATTGATCAGTAAGTGAGTATTTGTGGATATGAGTAGCCTATTGAGAGTGTGTGCTTAGTTGGCAACATGATGTTTTCAAAGGTTATTAGTGCTCAAGGTTGATTCCAAGGTTGATGTCAAGGTATAATAAATGAGTGTTACCATGAGAGAGAAGAGTGTCATCATAAGAAGAGAAGAGTAAGGTCATTCATGAGAGAAAGAGTATTGCATGCATGAGATTTTTCATGAATGTATGTGCATAGTGTGGCATAGTCATGACATGAAGAGTTTTAGGGTGAGACACATGAAGGAAGCATAGTGAAATGAATGAACAAAGGTATGTGATGTGACAATGAGCATTGAGAGAGATGTCAAGTCATATGAAGCTTGGTCATGTGGTTTTAGGTTTGTATGAGGCTGTGGAAGATTTTTATCATCATAAACAGATTGGTGCAGTGATATAAGTGTTTTATGATGTCTTATGTCTGATTTTTTGATGTTTTTTTGAGGTTTAGACATGGAAGGAACATGTCAAGATGTTAAGTGCATTGGAATCTTAAGCCTAATCATGGCATAGTGAAGGTATGAGCTAGTGGAATGATGAGGTGAGTAAACTCAAGTAGGTGAGAGGTTGTGAATTTTGTGTGATAATTAGAATAAGGTGTGGATACACTCATAAGTGTTTCAAAGTGAGTCTTTGAAGTTAGGTCCTTTAGTCTTGGTCTGCACCTAGACCATTATTTAGCCATGCCTAGCCTAATAAGTCATGAGGATCAAATTTCAAGGTGAATGTGTGAAGGATATAATTAATAGAGGTAATTAAAGTTATTTAAGGAGTAATCATGAAGTATGAGGCCATAATTTTTAAGAAAAGGCATGAAAAGTGGTTGTGAGGTCTCTCGAGTGCACAAACTGAAGGCATACAAACTCGAGAAGGAATTTTAGGTGTTCATTGGCATGTGTAACCTTTGAATGGGAAATTAAGATATTAAGGAAATATGGGTAAGGTTTGCATATAATATATATAGGAATTATTTTTGGATTTAAGGGGAAATCCTTTATGACAATCATTAACACCAAATGCTATGTTAAACCTGCCTAAAACCCTAATAAGGACCCGATGTAGAATATGTTGCTCAAATAATCCTAGAATGGTCTAAAATGAATGTAAAAACTATTATATAATGATTTAAATCTCACATATACCTCTATATGGTGGTGGTTAGTTTGATGAGAGAGAAAATACATAGATATAGGCTTGTTTGTGAAGAATTTACTGTATCAGTCAAAAGTTACATTAGTAAGGAAAATAAAATGGATGTAAGAGTGGGATATAGAATAATATTACATTATAATAAATTTTTATGGATATATTACAACATTTAATTATTCTAAACCAATCATCTAAGTTAGCTAGTTGCAAATAAAATTGATGGTGTAAAAATTGTAAAACCCAGGCATAAGTGACAAGATGGATCTAAGCATCTGAGCATGTTAGTTTGATGAAAAAATGTGAATGAATATTTTATTAATGAAATATAATAATTTATAATTCTTTTAATAATATTTTGAGGTCATGTGTGTGGCAAAAAAGTTACTCAAAAAATGACTAGTCTGGTTCAGATAAGACTATGAAACATGAGGTCAAGAAATTGGTCTGCAAGAACAATATTTGTCATATACCATATGATTTTTCCATTTGAGGATTAATTTAGGATCTCTAATAACCATGTAAATTAATCAATATTCATGGAAAGTGTCTACATAGGTGTTGTATGTCTAATTCATCATGACTAATCTTTAAGGTAAACTGGCATTCCTGAGCAAGTGATTTGCATAGATGTTCTTGAGACTTTATGATCTAACTGAAAGTGTCTAATTTATTTGTTAATAACCCATAGGTCATGTATAATATGTCTATGTATTTTTTAAAATATTTTATTGGATTAAGTGTGTTTAAGATTCATTTTTACAAAATATACTTTTGAGGCACACATGCCTAATAGCATAGTTTGTCTTAAAAGAGATTTCATGGAATGAATGAAAGACACAGGTCTAACTAGGCATGGAGGATGTTAGTAGATATATTTTTATAAGTTTTTAAATGGTTTTTGAATATTATATAAGGCCATATAGGTTTAATAAGATCAAGTCTTAATGTTAAGAGAGTAGACCTAATGAAGTAGGTCTCCATAAGACCTAAAGGATGTGCAAGACCAATATTGGTCATTAAGTAAGATTATTATATATGAATTAATATGACCTTAGTGTCATATATATACTATAAAAATTATTTTTATGTCTTAATTACATGACATGAAGGTGATCAAGTATGAGAGATATCAGACAAACTTTTGGTACTCACAGGCCTAATATGACAATAA
The DNA here is from genome assembly GCA_037957365.1 of Torreya grandis. Classification (NCBI taxonomy): domain Eukaryota; kingdom Viridiplantae; phylum Streptophyta; class Pinopsida; order Cupressales; family Taxaceae; genus Torreya; species Torreya grandis. Next base: position 1,184,354 of record JARHVA010002723.1, read on the forward strand.
ACTACAAAGAGTGTTCTTATGAAGTGGTTGGACCTAAAATGTTTTGTAAATATTAGAGAGTTTTATATGGGGTATATTTGAGTTGTTTTGGAAATAATATTGATGTATATGAAGGTAAAATATGTTACAAGTAATCAAGTTTACATAGTACTAGATAGACCTAATGTAATTAGGTCTCCATGAAAACTAAAAGAGAAATGAGGCCTATTTGAGTTGTTACAAACCTAAATAGGTCCAAAGGTCCTTTTAATATTGTTAATAAAGTGATATAAGACCTATTATATGTTATAACTAATATTTTTAATGTGTATGGATGACCAAGTGGTGTGTGATCATGACTAGTATATATATAAGGTAGTTTAGGCCTATTTGAGTATGCAAATAATGAGTAAAAAGATGATGCATGGTTGAGAAAAAGAAGGAATTTAAATGAGTTTAAAAACTTCAAAGGAGAGTATGAAATTATACATGATAATCTTGAAATTTGTATAAATATTAAAATAAAACATACACGACCTAATCAAAATTGTTAAGGATTATATATATGGTGTGAATAGAGGGTATGCATATAAGCTTAGAAAAAGTGAATGAATTGATAAATAAATGAGACTAAGAAGGTTATAAAACATGTTATAAACCCTTATAAAAGAGAAAATAATCATATAATAAATATCATATAGAAGTTTTTTAGTTAAATATCAAGGTCATATGACCTATTAGGTCTTGAAGAGGGCAAGTTGAGCGAAGAAGCCTAGAGGCAGTTTTGAAAGAAAGCAAGTGGAGTAGAGCTAAAGGAGTGATCATTGTATATTGAGAGGAAATCATAGTTGAATAAAATATGTGTTCCTAATGTATGGTATTTGATATATTAGACAAATATCTGAGTGGAATATTAGAAGAAAGAAGGTTGATTAGCTAAGTTGGTTCTTGGTCAAAGAGGGAGTTGAAGCTTCCTTGCAAGTTGGTGCTTGTAGAATTGGTCCTAGTTGCGTTTGTGCCTAGTTAAGAGGGATTTGGATATACCTTATAGGTTTGTGCTTGTATAATTTTCCTCTAACTAATTTGGTACTTATTCATAGGGGGTTGTGGCATCCTAGTAAGTAGGTTCTTGTGGAAGTCAAGTGGGTACTTGATAAATTTGGTGTTGGTGCTCCACATTGGGTTGGTGCTCAACTAAATTTGATACATTATCTTATAGGATAGTTTTTACAATATTTTTTTAGTGGGTTTTATTCCCAAATAGGGTTACTATATATGTGATGTGTTAAATTATTTCATGCTCATGTGATTAGTTTTTAATACATTGCTAGATCATTGTGTTGACTTAATAGTTCATAGATGAATGGATGTAATTGATTGAATTTTTTTGAAGACTGGTTCACCCCCACCTCAATCATTGTGTTTTTAATAATTGGTATTAGATAATAGTCTTTTGAATCATGCCTAATAGCTTGAAGGTGATCTTAAGAAGCATAAGATGTCTAGAGATCAAGAGGAAGAAGACATGTATGATGAAGAAGTCTACTTTGATAGTTTAGAAGGAGAAACTAAAGTAGACATTGAAGATGAGCTCATAAGTTCTGTAGATTATTTGAAACATCAAAATAGGAGAAATCATGAGTTTGGATCTATGGTCAAAGATCTTAGGAATCAGTTAGAAAATTTCAATAAAAAGTTTAGATCAAAAGAATTTGAGTATGATCAGTTGAAGATAGAACTATATTCCTTTAAGGTTGAGCATGAGAAGTTCACAAACAAGATTAAAAGGTTTGAGAAAGAGTGTGAGAATTTAGAATAAGTCAAGAGCACCAACATGAAGAAACCAAACAAGCATCTCAATACAATGGGGTATTCAAATTCTTTCAATGGTTATTGTTTTGCTTATCATATCTTTGGTCATAAAGTAAGTGATTATAGAATAGTCTCAAGCGATGAGTTATCATGGGACCATGGGAGGAGTGATTAGTCAAGAGGTAAGTGTAGTAATGTTGTTTGCTACAGTTGTCATAATATGGGACACATTGAAATATTTTATCCTAATAGAGTTAGAAGTCCCTCAAGACTTAACAAGGTATATGGAGCTCTTAGAGTGAATGAGAAGGGTCAAACATTGGTATGGAAGCCAAATAAAGTTAGAAATGATCATATTAAGCCCAAAAGTCAAGATGGATTATTTTATAAGGTAGAGAAAGGATCATAATTGAAGTATTGTCAACAACACTTGTTATCTACATATATTAACAAGGCAATTAAATAGAACAAGGATGACAAGGTGGATGAGTTGAATGCTTCAATCAAACCTAAGTGGATTCTAAGGAGGGACTATCAGTCTCATAATTACAAGATGGATGAGAAGAGTGGTTTCAAAATCTTAGAATATCATGAGTTCATGGTATTTTTAGAGCCCTAAATAAATGGGTGATTCCATTAGGCTTTATGGAGACACTCTTCTATTAGTAGAAGTATGAGGTTGAAGTAAAAGAAGGATTCATATTGAGAGGATTCCAAGTTATCTATGTTGCAAGTTATGAGTTTGTTTTATTTACAACTTGTATGTATATGATAAGCTTAAAGGAGTTTTGGTTAGTATGAACATCTATTTTAGAGATCAATGCATGAGGATCCATCATATAAAATGCAAGTCTGAGCATAGGAATGTATCTAGAAGCATATGGAATATGGATTGGTCTACAAGACCAATATGGTCATAGATACAAGTTGGATGTTATTGATAGAGTTGGAAGCATGATGAAAGCTTGTGTAGTTGATTAGCATATAGGTAAAGTGAGAGGTAAGAAAAAATCTAATTGCACTCCAGTAGATTGTACACACAATGTTAGTGATCAAGGTGAGTTGATTAAGTAAATTTATATAACTCAAGGAATGTGAAGCATTAGGATAAATTGCCTAAAATGTCACTATTGATCAAATAGGTCCAAGGAGGGTATAACATAAGAAAAAGAAGTGAGAAGTCTAAAAGTGCACCTATAGACCTATCATAAGAAGAATAAGATAAAAATCATACTTATGATGTGGGAAGTGCTACTAGTGTGATCTAATGACAAGGTTCTTGTATACATATTGAGAATGGCCTATTAGTCTTTATGACACATATGATGAGAAAAAGCTATGGGACAAAGGGGGATCTAATCAGATGATACATTATCTTCAAGAGTAGATGTGTAATGGTTTATGTTAGAGAAGGTAGAAATAAAATATGAAGATAGGTTAAAGAATATAGCCAAGACTGAGAGCATGATGGATGTTTGTGAAACTGGAGAAAGGACATGAAGATGGATATTATCCATCTTTTTAGCATCAAGGTGCATAAAGAAAAATGAGTGATCTTGTGTATCTAAGTCAATTTGAATATCTATGTTAGATAAGAATAAATGTTATGGCCTAGTGAGTGATCAAAGGTTTATATTAGAGACAAAGTGATTGAGGTATGTATGGAGTTAGGGGGAGCTTTGTAGCTCTATATTGTGAAGTGCCTAGACAGTGATAAGAAGCATGGTTTCTTGAGGTATAGTTTCAATATTCTAGAAGTTGCTTATAAAAATTGGTATGAGCCTAAGGTGAGTTTTTGTCAGTGTTTCTTTGTGTTATTGTTGAAGTTTAGGTCCAATGATGAGATGGTAGTGTATGGAAGACCCTTTCTCATTAATTTTAAAAGGTAGAGAATGAGCAAATGGGAAAAGTACCATTTTGAAGTGATTTTAGATTATAATATGTTTGTCATCAATGTGTTTTCCATCAATGATAAAGGGGGAATTTTTTGGTATGTTGTTATCATTGATGTCAAAATGGTGCATCATGTAAAGGCATGGTCATTGATGTCAATGGTCTATTTGGTCAAGTATTTGAGCATGGTAATAGCATAAAGAGAGTGTTGATTAGTTAGTGAGTATTTTTGGATATGAGTAGCCTATTGAGAGTGTGTTCTTATTTGGAAACATGATGTTGTCAAACATGACTAGTGATCAAGGTTGATGTCAAGGTATGAAAAATGAGTGTTTCCATAAGAGAGAAGAGTGTCATCATAAGAAGAGAAGGGTAAGGTAATTAATGAGAGAGAGAGAGAGAGTGTTGTATGTATGAGATTTGTCATGAATGTATGTGCATAGTGTGACATAGTCATGACATGAAGAGTTTTAGGGTGAGCCATGTTAAGGAAGCATAGTGAACTTAATGAACAAAAGTATGTGATGTGATAATGAGCATTAAGAGAGATATCAAGTCATATGAGGTTTGGTCATGTGGATATAGGTCTGTATGAAGCTATGGAAGATTGTTGTCATTAGAAAGAGATTGGTGTAGTGATATGAGTGTGTTATTATGTCTTATGTCTACTTGTTTTATGTTTTATTAAGGTCATGACATGGAAGGAACATGTCAAGATTCCAAGTGCATTGTAAGGTTAAGCCTAGTGATGGCATGATGAAGGTATGAGATTTTGCTATGATGAGATGAGTGAACTCAGATAGGTGAGAGGTTTTGAAGATTATGTGAGCATAAGAATAAGGTGTAGATGCACTCAAAAGTGTTTCAAAGTGAGTTTTTGAAGGGAGGTTCTTTCAGTCGGTGTCTACACCTAGACCATTCTTTAGCCTTGCCTATCCTAATAAGGCATGAGGATAATATTTCATGGTGATTGTGTGAAGGAGAGCATGGATAGAGGTAATTAATTTTTTCAAGAATAATTATGAATTATTATGCCATATTATGAAATAAAAGGCATGAAAAGTAGTTTTGAGGTCTCTTGAGTGTATAGAATGAAGGTATGCAAACCCAAAAAGGACTTTCAAGTGTTAGTTAGCATGTGTAGTCTCTACATCAGAACTTGGGGTATTAAGGAGAGATGGGAAAGGGTCTTAGATAATATCTACAAGAATTGGTTTTGGATTTAAGGGATAGTCCTTTATGAATAATCGTTAACACCAAAACCAATGTTAAATCTCCTTAAAACCCTAATAAGGACTCAGTATAGAATATGTTTCTAAAATTAGTACAAAATGGTCTCAAATGACTATAAAAACTATTTTATCATGTATTAAACTCTCTCAAGTACCTTCAAGTGATGGTGGTTAGTTAGATAAGAGATAAAATACATAGATACAAGTTTATTTGTGAAGAATTTACTATCGCAATCAAAATTTGCATTAGTCAAGAAAAGATAATGGATGAAAGAAGGATAAAAGGACTCATAATATATGGAGATGAATGTTTTTAGATAGTTTTTACCATTAAATTATGCTAAAATTATCATCCAAGTTAGCCACTCCTTGATAGATCTGATGGTATAAATAGTGTAAAACCCGAGAAAAAGTGAGAAGATGGATTTGAGGGTCTAAGCATGTTAGTTTTATGAAAAAAAGTGCATGATGAGTTTATTAATGAATTTTAAGAAATTTTCATGCTTGGAATAATATTTAGAGGTCATGTGTGTGGTGAAAAAGTTACTCAAAAAATGAATAGTCTAATTGAGATAAGATTGTGAAACATGAGGTCAAGAAATTGGTATGCAAGACCAATATTTGTCATTAGGACATATTTTTTTTCATTTGAGGATTTATTGAGGATATTTAATAACATTCAAATTCATTATGATTCATGTAAAGTGTCTACATATGTGTTTTATGTCTAAGTCACCATGACTAGTCTTTAAGGTAAACTGGTAGTTTTGAGCAAGTGAGTTGTAGAGATGTTCTTGAGCCTTTATGATCTAAGTAAAAGTGTGTAATGAATTTGGTAATGACAATAAGGTCATTTATAATATGTATATGTATTTTTTTTATCATATTTTTTTTTATTAAGTGTTTTTAAGATTCATTCTTTCAAAATAGACTTTTGAGGCACATAGGCCTAATAGGATAGTTTATCCTAAAAGAGATTTCATAGAATGAATGCAAGACAAAGGTATAAACAATCATGGAGGAGGTTATTATAGGTATTTTTATAAGTTTTTTATTGGTTTTTTATTTTTGGAGAAGACCATATTAGTTCAATAATATCAAGTCTTAATGTTAAGAGAGCAGACCTAATGAAGTAGGTCTTCATGAGACCTAAAGGATGAGTAAGACCAATATTGGTCATTAAGTCAGATTATTATATATTAATGAAGAGTACCTTACGGTCATATAGATCATATAAAAATTATTTTTATGTCTTAATTACATGACATGAAGGTGATAAATCATGAGATATATTAGATAGACTTTTGGTACTCATAGGCCTAATATGATAGTGAACTATAAAGAGTGTTCTTATGAAGTGGTTAGACCTAAAATGTTTTGTAAATATTGGAGAGTATTAAATGAGTTATATTTGAGTTTTTTTTGAAATGATATTGATGTATATTGAGGTTAAATATGCTCCAAGGAGTCAAATTTACATTTTACTAGACATACCTAATGTAATTAGGTCTCCATGAGGCCTAAAAGAGAGATGAGGCATAATTGAGTTGTTACAGACCTAAAAAGGTCCAAAGGTCATTTGAATATTTAAAAAAAAGTGATATAAGACCTATAATATGGATTAAATAAGAGGTTTAATGTGTATGGATGATCAAGTGGTGTGTGATCATGACTAGTATATATATATATATATATATAAGGTAATTTAGGCCTATTTGAGTATGAAAGTAATGAGCAAAAAGATGATGAATGGTTGAGTAGAATAAGGCCTTGAAATAAGTTGAAAAAATTTAGAGGAGAGTATAAAAGTATATATGATAAGATTTTATGTTGTCTACATATGAAAATAAAACATACATGAACTAATCAGAATTGATAAGGATTAGACAAATGGTGTGAATATAGGGTATGCATATAAGCTTAGAGAAAACAAATGGATTGATAAATCAATGAGCCTAAAAAGGTTGGAAAACATGTTTTAAAACATTAGGAAAGAGTAGATAATCATATAATTAAGATCATATAGGAGTTTCTTAGTTGAAGATCAAGGTCATATGACCTATTCAATCTTGAAGAGGGCTAGTTGAATGAAGAAGCCTAGAGGTAGTTTTGAGAGAGATCAACTAGAGTAGAGATGAAGGAGTGATCATTTTATTTTGAGAGGAAATTAGAGTTTATTTAAATATGTTTTCATAATGTATGATATTGGATAGATTAGATAAATATCTGAGTGGAAGATTAGAATAAAAAAGGTTTATTGGCTAAGTTGGTGCTTGGTCAAATAGGGAGTTGAAACTTCCTTGCAGGTTGGTGCTTGCAGAATTGGTCTTGGTTGAGTTGGTGCCAAGAGGGAGTTGGAGTTTCCTTTCAAGTTGGTTCTTGAATAATTTTCCTTTGACTAATTTGGTCCTTATTAATAGGGGGTTATAGCTTCCTAATAAGTGGGTGCTTTCTAAAGTCAATTGGGTGCTTGATAAATTTGGGGTTGGTGCTCCATGTTAGGCTAGTGCTCAACTAAATATGATACATTATCTTATAGGATAGTTTGTCCAAGATTTATTTTAGTGGTTTTTATTTCACAAGAGGGTTTCTCACATATGTGATGTGTTATCTTACTTCATGTTAATGTGATTGGTTCTTTATGCTTTTTTAGATTACTGTGTTGCCTTCATAGTTTATAAATGAGTGGATGTAATTGATTAAAAGTTTTTGAAGATTGATTCACCCCCCCTCTACATTTTGATTCCAAAAATTGGTAGAAGAACATGGTATTTTTAAGAATGCCTAATAGTTTTAAGGTGATCCTAAGAATCATAAGATGTTTAAAGATCAAGAGGAAGAAGACAATATGTATGAGGAATAAGTTTACTATGATACTGATAAAGAGAAACTAAAGTAGAACTTGAAGCTAAGCTCATACGTGACCTATATCATTTGAATCATAAAAATAATAGGAAGTATAAGTTGGGATATATAGTCAAGGATCTATGGAATTAGTTAGAAAATATCAGCACAAAGTTTAGATCAAAATAATTTGAGTATGATCAATTGAAGATAGAACTAGATTCCTTAAAGGTTGACCATGATCAACTCATAGACAAGATGAAAAAGTTTTATAAAGAGTGTGAGAGGTTAGAATAAGTCAAGCGTACCAACATTAAAGTCAACATGAAGAGACCAATCAAGCATCCCAATGTAATGAGGTATTATAATTCTTTGAATGGCTATTGTTTTGCTTGTCATATCTATGGTCATAAAGTAAGTGATTGTAGATGAGAGAATCCTCCTGAAATAAATTAATGACAATGCATGAAATAATAGATTTATATAATTAAAAAAAGTATTAAAATTATTACATTAATCATTGGCCACTTCTATGGTGCAACTTCCTTTGAGCAAACTTAATACAATAAATTTGTGTATGCCTTCATTGGCCTCAACACTTACTTTATTCTAAGTCTAATCTAATCAAATAATACTTTCCATGAATGTGGGATAAAAAAAATTCTCACGAGATGAATTATAAAGCATATGCATCCATAAAACCTAATACACAAACAAAGTAAAGAGAAGGGTCACACAGGTTCCTAACATCACTTCCATCTTCAAAAAAGCTTTGTCCTTAAAGCTTTAGATGTGGGAATTGGTGCTAAATATAAAAGAGTGGTTCCCATGTTGCATCCTCTAGTTTCATTATATGCCATTAAATTAATACCTCTATGATGGAATAGGAGTGAAGTTGGCATGAGTGCTTATCTAAGATTGTCTTTGGCTCAAGAAGGATGGATCCTTCATTATCAAGTTCTGGTAAAATAGTTTACACTCTGATGTTTGTGCCAAGAAAGTTTTTCAAGTAAGATACATGAAATATTGAATGAACTCAAGAAGAAGGTGGTAGATCCAACTTATAAAAAAATTACCCAATCTTCTAGAGAACCTTATATGGCCCATATAACTTGGGATCTAGCTTATGATGCCCTTTGAGTTTTAGGGAGGATTGATTGTATGGATGCAAGTGAAGAAAAACTATATCAAATTCTTAAAAGGTGTACTTAGAATGGTGCTGATTAGCCTATTATTTCATTCTATTTTTTGTCATACGAAGATTGTCCTATAGGGTATTGAGGATCTGATCCTAGGTTTAGAGAAGTGTGTTGATTGCATAAACTGGTGAAGTACTAGGGGTGCACATAAGGAACACTGGTGATGCTTGATAATATACTAATTTATATGGAGTCATTTTAATTGAAGTGTGGTATGAAGTATTATACTACCATTCAATGAGAGGAAGCCACTTTTCCCACTGGTGTTGTTGTTATGAGGTGAAGAAGCAAAGGAAAGTTTCCAAACATTTGTTGATAATTTTAGTCTAGTGATCCATTTATGGATGATACCCAAAACTCATATTCAGTTGGGTGCTGGTGCATCAAAATAGTTATATACAAAAATGGTTGGTAAAGGTTGAATCATAATCTAAGATAATAGAAGAAGGAATGCCATGAAGATGGAAAATCTAGTCCAATAAAATTTGTGTGACTATGGAGGCATTATAGGGATGGCTGAGGGCACAAAATGACTATATTTGGAGAGGAGACTAACCACAAACATGATCACTATTTTCCCTCTAGATATAGGGATCTCCTTAATGAAATACATATAAATATATATCCAAATAATGTTAAGGATGAGCAAAGGTTTAAGTGACCTAGGAATGAGTGTTGTTTCACCCTTGTTGCATTGGTAGGTATCAAATTCATCCACCATCTATTGAATTTACTTTTTCATTCCCTTAAAAAATAAGTTATGGTGTGCCCACTCATAAGTTTTGAGAAACCTTAAATGCCCTATAGATGTAGAAGCATGGAGTTGATAGACTATAGCCAACTAAATATCTATGCTCTAAAGAAGCACCTGACAACCCTTGTATTATAGAGAATAACCATCCCAAGAATAATTTGATACTTCAAAGGGGTTGGTGGCCAAATGTTAAATGATTTGAGATAATGAGGAGTCATTGACATACCCTTGTTATATAGTGTCCAACCAATTCAATATAGGCATGTAAATAGTTGAATGGGAAGCTTGGTCTGTAAATATGTGAGATAGAGCATGAACCATAATATTGTCCTTACATTTATTGTAAGTGATCTCATAATCATAACCCATGAGTTTACTGATCCATTTTTGTTGTGATGGGGTAGAGACCTATTGTTCTAGGAAATATTTTAGACTTTCATGATTATTTTTGATGCAAAAATGATTCCTCAGTAGGTATGGCCACCACTTTTGTACTATTTACAAAATGGCCATCATTTCCTTCTCATAAGTAGAGAGTAATAAATTATTTCCATAAAGGGATTTGAAGGTGAATGAAATTGGGAATCCTTCTTGGAGGATAGTGACACCAAGTCCATTGCCATAATCATCACTCTCGATAGTGAAGGTCTTGGCAAAATATGACATATCTAGAATAGGGGTAATACACATAGTTTGTTTTAATTCTTGAAATGAACACTCAGTATCTTGTGTCTATGTAAAATCATCCTTTTTAAACATAAATATCAATAAAGATACAATCTTTTTGTAATCCTTGAAAAAATTATGATAGTATCTAATTAGTCCCAAAAAACCATAGAGGCTCTTGAGTGTTTGAGGATGAGGCCAATTTGTCATGGAAGATATTTTTTTAGGATCCAACTAAACCCCTTGGGATGAAAAATATGTGTAATATACTCCATTTTGTTCTATCCAAAAGCACATTTGGACTATTTTTCATAAAGATGATGATCAAAGAGAAGTTGCAATGCAAGATCCAGATGTTGGAAATGCTCAAACCATGTTTTACTATAGATGAGGATATCATCAAAGAAGACCAAATGAATTTCTATAAGTAAGGCCATAATATTTTATTCATCAATGCCTAGAATGTTGGAGAATTAGTGAGGCCAAAGGGCATGACCAAAAACTCATAGTGGCCATCATGCATGTGGAAGGCTATCTTAGGGATATCATCCCCATGAATCTAGATTTGATGATATCTAGAGTGGAGATTCAACTTGGATAAAAATGAGTACCATGAAGTTCATGATGAAGCTCATAAATAATAAGGATCAAGAAATTATTTTTGATTATGATGTGATTAAGTGCATAGAAGTCAATGCATAGGTGCCATGACCCATGTTTGTTCTAGATAAGGAGAACTAAGGAAGAATATGGGCTAGTACTGGGGTGAACAATGCCTTGCTTCAGTAAGTCTTGAATGAACATCTTGATCTTGGTCTTTTGATAAAATAGGTAGCAATAAGCCTTGATGTTGGGAGGAACACTTCTAGGAAGGAACTAAATATGATGGTCCTCTAGCCATGAAGGTGGTAATCCCATTGGTTTGGCAGCGACACCTGCATACCTATGTAGAATGGTTTGTAGATCAAAAGGAGTAGTGGAAACCATTGATGGTTGCATTTGAATGGAATGGAGCTGGGTAATGATGCTATGTGAATTATTATTAAGAAGCTTTTCCATATGATGTGATGTGAACTTATGATGTTGAGAGACCACAATTGTAAGCCTTTCAATGTGTGTTTTGCCCATTGTCTAAAAATTGCATCCAAAGTTTATCAAAATACCATAAGATGGGTCCTAGTGTGTGTAATCATTAGGTTCCTAAAATAACATTATATATATCTAAGGGCAAAGTAAACATGTTAGAGTGTAAGTTATAATCTCTAATAGAGATACACACATTAAAAAACCTCTCTTTACATGGTAATGTTCCCCCATTAGCAATCATGACTTCAAAGTTGGGGCAAGGATGGATAAAACAATCATCTTGTTTGGTGATCTAAGGGTCAATGAAGTTATGGGTGCTACCCAAATCAATGAGTATTATGAGAGGGAGCTTCTTGAATTAACCCTTGACCCACATGGTTTGTGGGATGGTAACTCCTACTAAGGCATGAAGAGAGATCTCTAGTTGGTATTCCTAAGAATTAGGCTCCATAATCAATGGAACTTCTTCTATATTATTTGCTATATCTTGAGCATCTTTGAAAAATTTAGTTTTGGGTGGACAATCTAAATATAGTAGGTAGATATTTTGATCTACACATCAATGTACTCAAGTGAATTTATCATCACAATTATAACATAGTCCTTTTTATCTACATGCACACATCTCTACTTCAGTTAAGTGCTTGACAAGAGTGATTCTAGGGGTTGGAATTATTTGAGATCATTGTAGAGTTGTATTTCTAAATGGAACAAAATTAGATTTGAATCACTACTAAGCTATGATATTGTCCTCTGCCAACTTAGCCAACCCTAGGGATTCCATCTTGTGTTGGGATAGAAAATTTTGACCTTTGATCGAATCACATCCTTCAATCCACTATCAAAGTAACTCCTAAATAATTCATTAGATAATCCCTCTATGTGATTAGCTAGTTTTTCAAATTTTATTTTATAATCTCTCATGGTTCCTATTTTGTGAAGTTTAGTGAGTGCTCCAGTGAAGTCATCAAAAGCACTAGGGCCAAGCCATTACAAAATAAAAGTATAAAAATTGATCCATATGTGATCATCATGAGCCTTGGTATACCAATGATACCATTGAAGGGCTTCATGTTCCAAGTGAAAGGATGCAAGTAGGACCTTATTGGCATAAAAAGTATTATGCAAACTAAAATATTATTTTGCCTAATAGATCCATCTAGTCAGATCCACACCATTAAATCAAGAAAAATTAAGCTTTAGTCCATGAAAATTACTAGAAGAAGAAAACCTGATGTCTAAAAAGGACTCTAGATGTCATCTATTGTTCATGGTAGTATGTTGAATATTGAGGCCAAGATTTTTTTCATTAAGATCTTTGTTTTGGGTCTTGAGGGAAGCAATTTCATCTTCCATGTTTTTTACTCCTATTTGGGTTACTACCATGACCAAAATAAGAGATTTTTTTTGGAATGGGTAGGAAAACTAGAGTTAAGACACATTTAGTAAAGGAATTTTTTAATTTGGGTGAAGATAGAATGGGTAAAGGTACTCTTACTATTTTTTTTGTAGTGGGAGTATGATTGACGAAGGTGAGGAAAATTTCAAGAGTGAAAATGAAAAAAATGGAAAATTTATGAAAGAGGTTCAAAGGAGTAGAAAAGGGAGATGAACACTAAGAATTTTTTTTAGGCAAATAGAAAAAAATAGAAGTTATGGAAAAACTCAAAAAATAGGTAAATTTAGATTTGTGGGAATCAAGATATGGGACCTAAAGGAAGAAAATGTGGGGAATGGAATTTAAAGTGTCCAAATAAAGTTTGAGGATCAATGGGGATACAGATGGAGAGATATGGAAAAAACATAATTTATTTTGGTTACTGTGTTCTATAAGACAAGTCTACTGGGAATATGTTGAAACTTATATGACAAGTCTACAGATCTGATATAGAAGTTTTTTGATACTTTAATAGTAATTTACTAAAACTATTATGAAAAGTCTATTGATACTCTACTGAAGATATGATATGGTTATTTTTTGATACTCTATTGGTAATATGCTAAAATTGGTATAACAAGTCTACTTATACTCTACTGATAATATGCAAAGATCTAATATGGTAAGTTTTTTGATACTCTATGAGTAATATTCTAAAACTAATAGAAATGGGCCCCAAGTTTCAATGGCTACCTAAGGGTTTAAAGATATCACTTTGGCCACCAATGCCATTTAAGTGAGTACTGCTCTCCAAAATTTTTTGGCCATAGATTTACTTCTCAGTGATATCTCTTGGTTTTCCTCAAAGATGTGAACTACTCAATCAGGAAGGGGTTTTTGCCCATTTCACTGGTAGGTCCTCTTAATGTTATGATCCTGATGGGTGGATTTCACTAACGCCTCGAGGTTTTGGTGTAGAAGTTTTTTACATGTGGTTCCTAAAGGAGTATTATATGGTGTTTACCTACCTTAAGGGTATTTATACATATATTGAATCTTATACATGTGGTATCAGAGCCTCCACCTAGGTTTAAGTCATAGAGCGGGTGGATACGCCAACATGGCAGTGTTCATCTAGGGCTTGTACACATAGGGAATCTTGGTGGTACAGGTGCAAATCCAATCCAGATTCTGGGCTTTAGAAGCATGGTGGGATGTTATGATCTTGATGGGTGGATTTCACTAATGCCTCAAGGTTTTGGTGTAGCAGTTCATTACACTCAATGGTTCAACTACTTTGAGGTTCTTATGGTACTCCTCATAATGAGTTTTAGGGATTTCACCCAAACACTTCTCATAGTTATGTAGTCAAGTTTTTACCCTGATCTAAAATAGATTATTGTGATATAAAAAATTACTTGAATGAATTATGTAGTAAAATAGAGTTAAGACTTTCTAAAAAATTACTTAAATGAATTATGCAGTAGAACAGAGTTAAGACTGTATGAAGGGAAAAATTTTGGCCTTTAAAAGTGCTTTGATACCAGATGAGAGGATCCTCCTATAACAAATTAATGAAAATTCATGAAATAACATATTTATATAATTAATGAAAGCATAAAAATGATTATATTGATCATAGGCCACTTCAAGGGGGAAAATTCATTTGAGAAAGCTCAATACAATAAATTCATGGATGCCTTTATTAGCCTCAACACTTACTTCTATGCTAAGTCTATTCTAAGAAAATAATACTTCCCATGAATGTGAGATCAAAAAAATTCTCATGGGATGACTTACAAAGAATATGCATCCATAGTAAATAATATAGTATCAAAGTAAAGATAAGGGTCGCATACGTTCCTAATAGTAGAACAATATCAAGTGATGAGTTATCATGGGACCATGAGAAAAGGAGTGGTCAATCAAGAGATAAGTGCGATAATGTTGTTTGCTATAGTTATCATAATATGGGACACATTGTAAGATTCTATCCTAATAGAGTGAGAATGCCCTCAAGACTTAACAAGGTATATGGAGCTCCTAGAGTGCATGAGAATGGTCAAACATTGGTATGGAAGCCAAAAAAAGTTAGGACTAATCATATTGAGCCAAAGAGTCAAGATGAATTATTTGATAAGGTAGAGAAGGGATTAAAAGTGCAAGAATGTCAAGAATACTAGTTATATACATATAATGACAAGGCAATAAAAGAGAAGAAGAAGATTGACAAGGTGGATGAGTTGAATGCTTAAATCAAGCCTAAGTAGATTCTAAGGAGGGACTATTAGTATTATAATTGCAAGATGGCTAAAAAGAGTGGTTAGGAGATCTAGGAATATCTAGAGTTCATGGTGCTTTGAGATCCCTATGGAAAGGGGTGATTCCATTAGGATTCATGGAGACACTCTTTTATCAGTAGAAGCATGAGGTTGTAGTCAAAGAAGAATTCATCTTGAGAGGATTCCAAGTTGTCTATATTTCAAGATATTAGTTTTTTTCTTTAAAGATTATACGTATATGATAAGGTGAAATGAGTTTTGGTTAGTATGATCATTGGTTTTGGGAGATCAGTTCATAAGGAGCCATAGTATGAAATGCAAGTCTGAGCATAGGATTGTGTTAAGAAACATATGGAATATGGATTGGTCTGCAAGACTAATATGGTCATAGAGACAAGTTAGTTGTTGTTGATAGAGCTATAAATGTGATGAAATATTGTGTAGTTAATTTACATATAGGCAAAGTGAGAGGTAAGTGAAAATCTAATTATATTCTAGTAGACTGTCCGCAACATGTTGGAGATCAAAGTGAATTGATCAAGTCAATTTTCATGACTCAAGGAATGTGAATCATGAGGATACATTGTATACAATGTCACTATTGATAAATAGGTCCAAGGAGGGCATAAGATAAGAAAAAAAATTGAGAAGTCTAAAACTGCACCTATAGACCTATCATAGGTAAAATAAGACAAAAACATACTTATGATGTGGGAAGTGATACTAGTGTGATACAATGATGAGGTTCTTGTGTACATATTGAGAATGGTATATGAGTCTTGATGAGTCATATGATGATCAAAATCTATGAGGACAAAGGGGGAGCTAATCATATGATACATTAGCCTTAAGATTAGATGAGTAAAGGTCTATGTTAGAGAAGGTATACAAAAATCATGAAGATGGGTTGAAAAATGTAGCCAAGAGTGAGAGCATGAAGGATGTTTGTGAAATTGGAGTAGGGAAATGAAGATGGATATTATCCATCTCTATGGAATCAATGTACATAAATAAAAGTGAGTGATCTTGTGTATCTATGTCCATTTGAAGATCTATGTTAGATAAGAATAGATGTAATGGATTAGTGAGTGATCAAAGGTTTATATTAGATAAAAAGTGATTGAGGTGTGTATGGAGTTAGGGGAGATTTGTAGCTCCATATTGTGAAGTGCGTAGACAATGATAAGAATCATGGTTTCTTGAGGTATAATTCAAATGTTCCAAAATTTACCTACAATATATGAGTCTAAGGTGAGTTTTTGTTAGCATTTCTTTGTGTTGTTGAAGTTCAGGTCCAAGGATCAGATGGAGTGTGTAAAAGACCCTTTGTCATTAATATCAAAAGGGGGAGAATAAGTAGATGGAAAATTACCATTTTGAGGTGATTTTAAATTTTAATATGTTTTCCATCAATGTGTTTGCCATAAATGACAAAGGCAGAGTTTGTTGGCATGTTTTTGACATTGATGTCAAAAGGGTGCATCATGTAAAGGCATAATGGTCATTGATGTCAAAGGTTTGTTTGGTCAAGTACTTGAGCATGGTAATAACACAAAGAGAGTGTTGATTAATGAGTGATTATTTATGGATATGAGTAGCCTATTGAGAGTGTGTTTTCAGTTGGTAGCATGATGTTTTCAAAGGTGATTAGTGATCAAGGTTGATGTCAAGGTATAATAAATGAGTGTTTCCATGAGAGAGAAGAGTGTCATCATAAGAAGAGAAGAGTAAGGTCATTCATTCATGAGAGAGAGAGAGTGTTGCATGGATGAGAGTTGTCATGAATGCATGTGCATAGTGTGACATAGTCATGACATGAACAATTTCAGGGTGAGCCATGTGAAATAAGCATAGTGAAATAAATGAACAAAGGTATGTGATGTGATAATGAAAATTAAGAGAGATGCCAAGTCATATGAAGCTTGGTTATGTGGTTTTAGGTCTGTATGAGGATGTGGAAGATTGTTTTAATCATAAATAGATTGGTATAGTGATATGAGTGTGTTATGATGTCTTATGTTTATTTTTTTGATGTTTTGTTGAGGTCATGACATGGAAGGAACAGGTCAAGATGTGAAGTGCATTAGAAACTTGAGCCTAGTCATGGCATGGTGAAGGTAAGAGATGGTGGAATGATGAGGTGAGTGAACTAAAGTAGGTGAGATGTTGTGTGATCATGAGAATAATTTGTGGATTTACTCATAAGTGTTTCAAAATGAGTCTTTGAAGGTAGGTTCTTTAGTCTTGGTCTGCACCTAGACCATTCTTTGGCCTTGCCTAACCTAATAAGGCATGATGATCAAATTTAAAGGTTAATTTGTGAATGAGAGAATGGATAGAAGTAATTCAAGTTTTTTTAGGATTAATTATGAATTATGAGGCCATATTTTTCAATAAAAGGCATGAAAAGTGGTTTTGAGGTCTCTCAAGTGCACAAAATGAAGGTATGCAAACTCAAGAAGGAATTTTAGGTGTTCATTAGCATATGTAACCTCTACATGGTAACTTTAGATATTAAGGATAGATGGTGAAGGATCCTAGATAATATTTATAGGCATTAGTTTTGGATTTAAGGGGAAATCCTTTATGAATAATCATTAACACCAAAACATATGTTAAACCTCCCTAAAACCCTAATAAGGACCTGATGTAGAAGATGTTTTGAAAATCAGCCTATAATGGTATAAAATGACTTTAAAAACTATTGGATAATGTATTAAACTCTCCCAAGTAACTCCAAGTGGTGGTTAGATTGATGAGAGAGAAAATGCATAGATATAGGCTTATTTGTGTAGAATTTACTGTAGCAGTCAAAAGTTTCATTGGTAAATAAAATAAAATGGATGGAATAAGGAGATAGATACTAATTATACATGACCATTAAGGTTTATATATAGGTTCCATCCTTCAATTATTCTAAACTAGTCATCCAAGTTAGTGAGTTGTAGACATACCTGATGGTGTAAACAATGTAAAACCCAAGCAAAAGTGAGAAGATGGATCCAAGGGTTTGAGATTGTTATTTTTATGAAAAAAAGTGAATGAAGAGTTTATTAATGAGTTTTAATAATTTTTAATGCTTGGAGGAATATTTAGAGGTCATGTGTGTGGTGAAAAAGTTACTCAAAAAATGACTAGTTTGGTTCATATAAGATTGTGAAACATGAGGTCAAAAAATTGGTCTATAAGACCAATATTTGTCATTAAACCATATGATTTTTCCATTTGAGGATGTATTTAGTATATATAATAACCATTTACATTCATAAATAGTCATGTAAAGATTCTAAATAGGTGTTGGAGGTCTAAGTCACCATGAATGGTCTTTAAGGTAAATTGGTAGTTCTAAGCAAGTGAGTTGTAGAGATGTTCTTGAGCCTTGATGATTTGAGTGAAAGTGTATAATGAATTTGGTAATGAAATTAAGGTAATTTGTAATATTTAAATGTATTTTTTTGATCATATTTGAGTGGATTAAATGTGTTTAAGCTTCATTATTATAAATTAGACTTTTGAGGCACACAAGCCTAATAGGACAATTTGTCCTAAAGGAGGATTCATAGAATGAATGAAAGACAAATGTATAAAAAATAATGGATAAGGTAAATATAGGTAGTTTTATAAGTTTTTTAATAGTTTTTGATTGGTGGATAAGGTCATATGGGTTTAAGAAGTTTAATTCTTAATGTTAAGAGAGCAGGCCTAATGAAGTAGGTCTCCTTGAGACCTAAAGGATGAGCAAGACCAATATTGGTCATTTAGTCAAATTATTATATATTAATTAAGATGAAATTAGGGTCATATAAATAATATAAACATGATTTATATGTCCTGATTACATGAAATGAAGGTGATCAAACATGAGAGAGATCAAACAAACTTTTGGTACTCAGAGGCCTAATATGATAGTGAACTGCAAAGAGTGTTATTCTGAAGTGGTTGGACCTAAAATGTTTTGTAAATTTTGGAGAGTGTTATATGGAGTATATTTGAGTTTTTTTAAATAATATTTATCTCTATGGAGGTGAAATATTTTCTAAGAAATCAGGTTTACACATTACTAAATAGACCTAATTACATTAGGTCTCCATAAAGCCTAAAAGAGAAATGAGGCCTATTTGAGTTATTTCAGACCTAAATAGGTCCAAAGGTCATTTTAATATTGTTCAATTTTTTTTATAATACCTAATATATAGATTTAATAAGACTTTTAATGTGTATGGCCAACCAAGTGTGTGTGATCATGACTGGTATATATACAAGGCAATTTAGGCCTATCTAATTATGCAAGAAATGAGAAAAAAAGATGATGCATTATTGAGAATAAGAAGGCCTTGAAATGAGTTGAAAAAAGTTAGAGGAGAGTATTAATGAGAAACTTTTAGGTTTTTTAAATATGAAATTCAAACATACATGACCTAATTAGAATTGATAAGGATTAGACTAACGGTGTGAATAGATGGTATGCATATAAGCTTAGAAAAAGTGAATGGTTTGATAAATAAATGAGTATAAGAAGGTTAGAAAACATGTTTTAAAACCTTAGGAGATAGTATATAATCATATCATTAATAACATCTAGTATTTTTATAGTTGAATATCAAGGTCATACGATTTATTTAGTCTTGAAGAGGGCTAGTTGAGTAAACAAGCCTGTAGGCAGTTTTGAGAGATATTAAGTGGAGTAGAGTTGAAGGAGGGATCATTTTATATTGAGAGGAAATTATAGTTGAATAATTTATGTTTTACTGATGTATGAACTTGGATAAAGTAGACAAAGAGCTGAGTGGAAGATTAGAAGAAATAAGGTTGATTGAAAAAGTTTGTGCTTTGTCAAAGAGGGAGTTAAAGCTTCCTTGTAGGTTGGTTCTTGTATAATTGGCCTTGGATGAGTTGGTGCCTATTCAAGAGGGAGTTGGATTTTCATTTCAGGTTTGTGGTTAAATAAGTGTCCTCTAACTGAGTTGGTGCTTAGTCATAGGGGGTTGTGACCTCTTAACAAGTAGGTGCTTGATAAAGTCAAGTGGGTACTTGATAAATTTGGGGTTAGTGCTCCATGTTTGTCCAACTGAATTTGATACATTGTATTATATTATATTTTTTCAAATATTTGTTTTAGTGGGTTTTATTCCCTAAGAGGTTTTCCCACAAATGTGATGTGTTATCTTCTTTCATGCTCATGTGATTGGTTCTTAATGCATTGATAGATCATTATGTTGCCTTCATAGTTCATAGATGAGTGGACGTAATTGATTGAAAGTTTTTGAAGACCAATTCACCCCACCTCTCATTAATTGTGATTCCAAAAAATAGGTCACAAATAGTGAAGTAGGATTTATCCACACATAAATAAGCTTGGTAGACTTAGACATAGGTACTCCAAGAAATATAGATAAGTTCTTACATAAAGAACCTTAGCACCAAAAGTGGGAATTAGTGACCTAATTATACTATAAAAGGTAGGGGGATATTGTCTAGGAGGGTTTTTAACACATATATCTATTTCTATGCTAAATCGCTTTCTACATTCAAAAGAAGAATTAAGAAACTAAGAGATGGTTAAGGCTAGAAGATACCTGGATATGATCGTGCGCACCAAAATCAGACGTTGGAAGGTTCTCCTCTTTGGCTATGGAGGAATGACACCTGAAAAAAAGAAGAGACTAAACACAAAAAATGTTAGACGAGGAGACGGTGGGTTGTCAAGCAAACACCTGATCCCGAAAGTACGAAGACTTCCTAGAAGGATATCAACCCACTAATTAAAAACAAAAATATTTGACAGAAATGGAAATAATGAAAAGACAAAATGAAAGCAAATAAAAGATGAAAAATAAAATGCATACCTAATATTCAACGAACTGTTCTGCACAGTCACCGGTGTCGGTCTCTGTGTTGGCATCAGTCAGGGGAAGATGCCGACGTCGATTAAGGTGCCAACGTTGGTCGGGGTAATGATCGGCGTCAGTCGGGGCAACAGTTTTGGAAAGAGTCTAGGCGGGTCTGGTTAGATCTGGTCGAGTCAGGACAGGGTCTGGTCAGGTTGCAAAATGGTGTCTAAGGGTTCGTTTGGGGTTTGGGAGTCAGTTTAGGAGTCAGGGGTTTTTTATAGGGATCTGGGCAGAGTGACTGTATATTTTGGAATGGTAAACAGAGGTGTAAAGGAAAGGAGTAAGGTCTCAGGTCTGTAGTCTGAGTCTAAATAGAGTGATAGTAGTAATAAACAAATAATAACCAGAGAAACAAAAACACAGAGCAAGATACTTACCTATTACACACTGAAGACATGATTGAAGTCGTTGATGTGCCACAAAAGTTGATCGAAGTAGAAACAGAGCTCAAGAAAGCGAATGTAGATTGGTTGGATGCCGGAGTTGATTGATCGTAACAGTTTGGGGTGATTGTTAGAGTTGGTTTCATTGAATGATTGCCAGAGTCTTGTTCGAATGATAAGAGTTTTGAATGGTTTTGCTGATGAAGGCAAGGGATAGTTTGATAATTGATTCGGGAAACGGATTGGTAACTAGATTGATAATGAATAATGGAATAACGGTTCCTGCATTCAGATTGAGAATGCAGTGCTAAGGAGAACCGACGTCGGTAGGACTACCGACATCAGCCGAGAAGTGACCGACGTTGGCAACGTCAGTCAGGTGGTGACCATGGTCGGAAGATGCAGAATGGGGGTAGAGACTAACTGTAGCCTTTTGCTCATTTTGACAAGCTACCAGGGTCAAGGCTAGTGGGAAAGTGGTCGAGAGGGGTTCAATAGGCGAGGGAGAATAAAATGGGGGATGACCAGGGGAGTCGACATGATTTTAGTGTCTACATTTGCCCCTTTTTGTCTTGTTAGTTGTTCTAGATGAATTGCAAGAAAAAAATAAGAGTGATTGCCCCAGGTGTGGATAAGGTCGATTTCGTCTTGTTGGTTGTTCAATTGAACTGCAAGATAAAAACATGAAGAGGTTGGTTGCCCTGATGATGGATGAGGTATTCCCCCTCAAATTAGGAGTCGAGGGAAGGGAACCAGGAATCAGGTGCTAATTTGACAAAGAGTGGATGAAGAAGGGGTGAGGGTGAATGCTACAAAAGTCATGATTGTGTGCATAACACTACACGAGATGGTCAAGTTAAAGTGTCACAGGTCAAGGGTCAAGGAGTGCTAAAATTGAAATAACTGAGCCCTAACATTTAGTCATCTACTGATCAGGTTATTCAATCTAAGCTGAAGCTCCAATGGGTCATCGTGTTCCAGGTATATCGGGCTCAGGAAGTGCTCTTAGAAACATGAAAAAGTCACAAGTAGTGCAGATCAATCGGCTTGCAATCCTATACTTGTGAGGGTCCAAAAAGTCTATGCATAATTCTGCTAACCAGTCATGAGGTAGCATACATGCAAAAACAACTAAGGCAACATTGTCTTGGAAGTGGTCGAGGTCGGAGGAGATAGGCATGATCTCCAATGGTCATTGGTCGAGGGCAGGAATGGATGAAAAGATGTGGCCGAGGTAACCTCAGATGACCCCATGTCAACTGAGTGTTGCCTACATTGCCCCGGTCTTAGGGCCTCAGGCCAATGTAGTTCTCCCTAGAAGGGAGGAATGGTCAAAGGGATGGAATTGGTCTTGGTCGAGGGCAAGGTTATGGTCAAAAAGGAGAAAGAAGGTTTGTCCATCAGAGAGAGGAACAAATGAGGGTGGTTGAGCTAACCTCAGATGATGTCATATCATCTGAGTGCTGCCTACATAGCCCAGATCATAGGGCCTCAGACCAATGTAGTTCAGACAAAGAGAAGATAAAATGAGTGATGATGGGTGCGATCAAAGTGGTCGATAGATTGGTCTTGGTCAAGATGAATGATGAGGGGAAAAAGATGTTGCAGCCTTATCCATATTGTGTGATGGTGTATTCTACAACATTGGTTGAGGGGTCTTTCATCCCTAGCAATTTTACATATTCGTGATGGATGTATGCTAAAAATGAATTGAGGTCTATTTATGCTTCAACAAGTATTGGTTTATGCTTAACATAAATTGTGTCGGGTCGATAGTTTCCATGTGTATTGGTGTCCATAAAAACTAGTGTGAATAGGCTATGGGAGTGGTCTAAAAAGAGAGTTGAGTTGAGTTGATAAGGTGTGACAAGTGATGAAGGTAAATGTGACCAAAGTGCAGAAGAAGTGAAAAGCATATTGCTCTTTCATTGACAAGGACCAGAATGACAGCATAGATAGGGGTTATTAGAACCAAGAGCCCCATTCATGCATGACGTCATTGACCAGATGTTGCATTAGAATGGTAATCGAATCACTTTGACATTAAAGTGAGCTTGAAGTCCCTTGAGCAGGTGATAGGAGGAGGAAATAGGGTAACCCGTTTTAAGAGCAGAGATAACTTTGCCCCTATTTATAGGAGACCCTGAGACAACTGTAAGTCAAGTCCATGACTCATTTTTTTTTTTTGGTTGGCAGACTGATCGATGTGGGAAGCCTGCATAGAGATGTCATTGTGCTTGGTGGTCAGTTGTGAAGCTGATCGATGCGGGAAGCTTCTAAGATAATGCTGTTTATTGCTAGATTAGTCATAGCCATCCTTCAAGGGAGTGGTCTAAAATTTTATTTAATATAAGGGCTTTTGAATAGCTATCCTTCAAGGGAGTAGTCTATTAAATACAAAAATAATAGTACAGCTATCCTTCGAGGGAGCAGTCTGCCTTTTAATTTGATATTGATATGGTGACCGTGGATATTTTGACATCTTGATTTGGTTTTACAGAAATGTGAGTCATGGACAAGATTATAGAAGGTCAAGGGCTCCCTTTTATTAGGACAAAGCATCCATATATCATAAAAGGGTTATAGAGGAATTGTTAAGAGGAATAGGGATAAAAGGAATTAGGACTAAAGGGATGGGGATTGCTTAAGGGACGAGCTCAAGTTAAGTGTCAAGTGGATGAGTACTTGGCTAGTAGTAAAATGGTTGTAGATGCAACGCATTAAGAGGCTCAGGTTCTGGTCGTCCATCAAGAGAGGACAAATGATAAGTCCCTGATCCATACTTGTGCATGATAATAAAAGGTCCAAGCCAATTAGGAGCAAACTTGCCTGGTTTACTTCGCTCCATATTGGTCACGTGTTGATTCTCTTTGAGGATGAGGTCTCCGATGTTGAAATCTCGTTCTCATAGATTTTTTTCATAGGCGCGCTTGATGCGATGTTGATAGACATGGAGATGATTAAGGGTAGTAAGACGGCGTTCGTCAAGTAACTCAAGTTGAGCTAAGCGATCTTGATGAAAGTCATCGTTGGAAAGGATGTCATGTAGAGAAATGCGGAGAGATGGGATTTATACTTTGAGAGGTAGGACAGCCTCTATTCCATAC
The DNA here is from genome assembly GCA_037957365.1 of Torreya grandis. NCBI lineage: Eukaryota > Viridiplantae > Streptophyta > Pinopsida > Cupressales > Taxaceae > Torreya > Torreya grandis. Next base: position 1,208,860 of record JARHVA010002723.1, read on the forward strand.
ACGAGAGAGAAAGGGGGTAGCACTCGTAGAGGTTCGGATGCTAGTGTGATAGGCCCACAAAGCAAAGGGAATGTGAATGTGCTAGTCCCTTCCGGTGTCACTAACCACTTTCATGAGAATTTTGGTGAGAATTTTGTTGGAAGCCTCAGCCTGCCCATTTGCTTGTGGGTAGTAAGGCGAAGAGAAACTGAGCTTGATGCTGAATGAGTCGCATAGCTTTTGGACAGTCTTGTTTTTGAACGACTTGCCATTATCAGTGATGATCTTATGAGGGACACCAAAATGACAGATGATGTGGGTGTTGATGAAGTTGATGATCTTGTCAGCTTTTGTGGAGACGAGAGGAATGGCTTCCACCCACTTGGTGAAATATTTAGTGGCTGTGATGATGGATTGATGACGAAGAGATGAATGAGGGTCAATCTCACTGATGAGATCTAAACCCCACTGAGAAAAAGGATAGAAATCCTGAGCGATTTGTAAGGCATGACTGGGAAGATGAAGCAAGTTAGAGTGCTGCTAACACTTGATGCAATGCTGAACATAGTCGCTATAGTCTTGATGAAGGGTAGGCCAATAATAGCCCAAACAAAGGATGCGCTTGGCAACTGAATTCCCACTGAAATGTCCACCACAAATCCTATTGTGGACTTGCTTAATGGCTTGAGATGCTTTAGTGGAGGTGAGACAATGAAGAAGGAGGCCGTCGAAGCCTCACTTATAGAGAAGACCCCCTAGCATGGTATAGCGAGCAGTATGCTTGATAAAAGCTCATCGTGCATTGCTAGAGAGGTTGGGAGGAATGACAAAAAAAGATAAGAAGTCCACAAGTTGCTTATGCCAAGCATCTCGTGGGCTAGGGTCGATAGTGTTGACATGATTAATGTGAGGAGAGATATATGAAGGCAACGACACACGACGCACTATGACAAAAAGTCTGGATGTAGATGAGGAAGATGGGATATGTGAAGCGAGAGAAGCCATGGTGTCAGCAAACTTATTCATGGATCGAGGAACAGTCTGTAGGAGGTAATGGTCAAAAGATGCAAGGAGAATGTCAGCACGGTTTTTGTACCTTTGCAAAATTTCATTTTTACAGAGGTATGAACCATTGACCTAATTGACAATGAGTTGCGAGTCGCCGAAGATGTTGATGGACTTGATGTTGAGAGAGAGGGTGGTCTGAAGTCCCAAAATTAAGGCCTCGTACTCAGCTATATTATTGGTACAATCAAAGTCGAGCTTAAAATACAGAGGCATGGGCTCCCCTTCGAGTGGGATGAGAATGACCCCAGCACCCCCACCTAGTTGACATTTGGAGCCATCAAAGAACATGGTCATCTGATAGGTGGTGTCATTGGTGGAAAGCACAGTGATAGATTCCTCACGAAACTCACACTGCAAAGGATGATTGTCAGGAAGAGGGGCATCTGCTAGTTGATCAGCGATGGTTTGCCCCTTGATAGATTTTTGCTAGATAAATTTGAGGTCAAACTCAGCAAGCAACATGAGCCACCGAGCCATACGTTGATTCTGATATGGCTTAGAGTGCATATACTTGAGAGGGTCAGTGTAGGTGATGACAAAGGTCTTGTGATTAAGAAGATAGTGGTAGAGCTTGGTAGCGGCAAAGACTAATGCCAAACAGAGTTTCTCGGTATAGGTGTATCGAGTTTCATAGTCGACCAGTGTTTGGCTGATATAATAGACCGCTTGCTCACGGTGATGCTCGTCTCGGTGCGCGATCATGGCACATAATGAATGATTAGTGGCTGAGATATAAATGTAGAAGGGTTGGTCATCTTTAGGTGGAATGAGGACTGGTGGAGAGACTAGATAGCATTTAAGGGCTTCAAAAGCCTCTTGACAGTCCTTATCCCATGTAAAGGAGACATCCTTCTTAAGGAGATGATGAAAAGGTTGGCAACGGTCAAAAAGCTGTGAGATGAAACAACAAATGGATTGGAGCTTCCCTTGCAAACTACGAAGCTGCTCGAGATTGGTTGGGGGCGGCATTTCGAGGATAGTGCAAATCTTAGCGGGATCTATCTCGATGCCACGGAAGGAAACGATGAAGCTAAGAAGCTTGCCAGAGAGGACCCCAAAGACACATTTCTTGGGGTTAAGACAAACATTGTATTGAAGAAGATGAGAGAAGATGATCTTGAGAATGGTCAGATGGTCACGGCGAAGCTTGGACTTGCCGAGCAGGTCATCCACATAGTCCTCCATGATTTTGTGAAGGAGATCATGGAAAATGTAGGTCATGGCACACTAATAAGTGGTGCCTATGTTCTTCAAGCTGAAAGGCATGACTCGATAGTAGAAAGTCCCCCATGGGGTAATGAAAGTAGTCTTGTGCTGATCTTCCAGAGCGATCAGGATTTGATTATATCCTGAAAACCCATCCATGAGAGATAGCATCTCATGGCCAGCCGTAAGATCAACAAGCTGGTCAATGTTAGGAAGAGGAAAGTCATCTTTGGGATAGGCTTGGTTAAGGTCACGATAGTCCATGCATATCTGAATCCCCCCAGTTGCCTTAGTGACTGGGACGATGTTAGAGACCCACTATGGTTAATCGATGGGCTGGATGAAGGAGACAGAAAGGAGGCATTGAAGCTCCTCTTTGACAAGGAGGGCAATGCGAGGATGCATCTTTTGAAGCTTTTTCCTGATAGGCTTAGCCTCTAGTTTGGTGACAATGTTATGGGTAGCGATGGTGGGGTCGATGCCAAGCATGTCACTATAAGTCCAGGCAAAGGCCTTGCTATGGTTAGAGAGGAACTGGGTATAGTCAAGCTGCTCCTGAGTGTCTAAAGATTGGCTAATCTTTAAGACATAAGGAACATCGGCAGAAGGAAGGTTGATGTCAATGGTTGATTTATTTAACATAACCTGGGTCTCAGAAGGGAGGGAGCACTGGATGAAAGAATCATCAGCATCCATGTAAGAAAGAATGGCATCATTGTCAATGCAATGGACAGTGTGAATGGTTGCCGACTCATCTTCGATCATGCTAGAAAAAATGAGAGGGAGAGACTTGGACACCCCATTGAGCTGATAAGTCAAGGGTTCCAGGCGGATGGTGTTTATGCAAAAAAAAACTAGGAGGAATGGAAACCACTAACTCCATAGGTGAAGGGGGAAGAATAGGCGAGTGTGGAGGAGATTGGTCAATGGTTGGTTTGGGACAAAGGTCTACAGGGTCTTGAGTGGGGTCGTGATATCCCAGGCCATACCGTTTCTTGGCATCATCATCGTTGAGCAATTTGATAGGCTAATGGGAGCCCTACTCATAGTGTCCGAAACCAAAACCCTTCCATGCACACCTGTAAAGGTAAGTGTGTGCAAAGGCAGGGTTGCCAAGAAATGAGAATTCTGATGTGAAAGGTTGAGGTGAAGAAAGAGGATTACCATCAGTAGGAGCTTGATTGAGCCCCCCATAGACGAGGTTGGTTCGGAGGTGAGGAGGACCATAAGGTACGATCGTCCCAATCCGATGGTCATAACTGGGGCTATGATGAAGGCGTCCATACTCTTGTGGAGTTTGGAACATGTCTAAGGTCAGCAAGTGATACTCTCCCAATGAAAGTCTTTGGAAGATGTCTTCCATGGGGTCTATGGTCATCGCTTGAAGGGGAGGTGTGAGGGCGATCGCCTGTTGCGAACTGGTCGAAGCTTTCACAGATGGAGGTAGTGCCAAGATTGATGGCTTGATAGGAATGAGGATGTCATTTGGATGGTAGGTGGTGTTTCAAGTTTTGAAGGGTGAAGGGTCAGCGGGAATGGTGTAGACTTGTCTGTCGTGCTCAAATTTCACACAATGGTGCAGGGTGGAGGGGACACAGGCCATGGCGCAGATCCAGGGTCGGCCCAGCAAGATGTTGTATTGAAACTCTCCTTCGATGATGTAGAAGAGCTTCAGGACTGTGTGTGGACCAATGCAAATGTGAAGGACAACTGTGCCAATGGTCGTGGCAGTGGTGTCATTAAAGGAGTGCAAGATTGCATCAATTTTGGAGACGCAATTCTTGGGAGAAGCCAACTGATCAAAGGCATGGGTGGAGATAATGTTGATGCTATCACCTCCATCGATCATAATGCATTTAATGCATGTCTGATCGATATAGGTAGTGATGAAGAGGGCGTCATCCTGATCTTCTGTGTTGGATGTGGGAATCTCAGAATCATTGAATGTGATGGAGGCAACAGGGGCTAAAGAGTGGACAAGGGCAGTAAGTGGTTGGGGGTCTTCGGGTTGGACCTCCGTTGCCTGCAAGGCTTGGATGAGGGCTTGACGATGTTGAGGTGAGGTTTGGATGAGGTCATAGAGGGACATCTTCACAGGCATCTGGTGAAGCTGTTTCAACATGGAGTCATGGATTGGTCCTGAAGAGGAAGAAGAAGAGGAGGGTTGAAGCGCGCCAAGGATAGAAATCTTAGGCTTGGGTAGTTGAGGTGGATTGATGAAAGGGTAGGTCTAAGGAATGGCATATTTTTCTTTTGCCTTGTCCTTTTGTGACCTAGTGGTGATGTGAATGGCATTGATTTCAAAGATAGGATGTGAAGGAGATAAAGGGGTTGTAACCTGTTGATGAGATGTTGATGGGTTTGAAGAAGTTGGAGGGTTATGAGGAGTCAGGGGTTGGTCGAGAGCATCCTCAAAGAGAAGAGTGTCTTTCTCTAGATAGCAGTGAATGACAGCCTTGAGGGCACATCAAGTCTCGGTATCGTGTCCTGGCGTACGATGGTATAAGCAAATCTTCGTGTCGTCGAACCAGGAGGGCTTAGACCTGAGGGGTTGGAAAGGCCTGACAGGTGGAAGAGTTATGCTAGAAGTCTGCAAAATTCGATGTAAGATCAAAGAGTATGAGCCCACTAAAGGGTCCGTGCTCATCGATGTATGCGATGCCGGTGACTTTTGCTTGGGCGAAGTTGGAGGGGGTTTTCATACCACCTTCTGGGTTGATGGTGCGGTGACAGGCGAAGACGGTACATTCTTCATGAGAGGTACCACCCTTTTAGGAGAGGGTAGGCTTGTGGTAGGCAAAGGAAGCAAAGGAGGCAACCAGTTTTGATTAGAAGTTGAAGTGGGAAGGACTCTGGTTAAGGTCGAAGGATGAGGGCCCAAAATGGAGGGCAATGGTGACGGGGGATGAGGTGTTTGCCTCTGTGGTTTGGCAGTCTTCTATGATTTGGGTTAAAGACTACTATTGGTTGAAGTTTGGTCTAGGTCCACCTTCACTTGTGGATGAGTGAGGTTGGAGACAGGGTGAACGTCAAGTGACTTGATTGGTTTAGGCAGGGTAGATGAGGGTTTTGGTTTTGATGAGGTCGGTTGAGATATAGACGGTCTAGAAGTGGAAGTCTGGTTTTTGTTGAGAGTCTTGGGAGGTTCTGCCATGAGAGGATTAGCTGCATGAGATGAGAGGGCATGGGCATGTTGAAGAGCTGTGAGATGCTCCCACAATCCTTGATGCTCCGCTTTCCTAGAAGGGAGAAGTTCGAGTCTCTCCACTAGTCGGGAAAATGGCTGAGAAGATGTGGGATGAGGTTTGGGTTCTTGAGAAGATGTCGATGGTTGTGGGACTGAAGGTATGGTAGTCTCAGCCCCAAGGCATGATGAAGTCGTGACAGGTTCATCCTTGGTTGGAGATGAAGGAGAGACAGGTTCTTCCCTGGGTGGAGAAGAAATCGGAGAATAAAGCTCCTCAAGCGAGTAAAGGGTAGGGATGATTGTGCCCTCCACTTGCAGTCGAGGAGTAGGAAAGGTTGGGTCCTCCATGGGCAGTAAGAAGGAGGATGGTGAAACCGGTGGTGCTGGTAAGGTCGAGACATCCTCCAAGATGAGAGAGGTTGATGGAGAACTAACCAGAGAAAGAGGTTCATCCACATGTGATGGACTGATGGATGGACTCACCTCTTGAGGCTGGTTGGAAATGAAGGGCGAGACCGTATTGACTGTTTGAATGTTGTGTTCATGAGTGTTGTCAATCAAGGTCTAGACATTGTGTTGAGTTGGTGGATGATTGGGGAATGGTTGTTTGAAGATGTTGATACCCTGATTAGGAGGGGCATTAGGATTGTCGAGGATGAGGTCACCCTTTTCAAGCATGTCTTGGATTATGTTTTTAAGGGTTTTACAGTTGCCTGTGTCATGATCTTTAACACGGTGGTAGTTACAGAAGTCATTTTCCCTATACCACGCAGGGATGGCGCATGAGGGATCAAATTGTGGAGGTGGTCGGATCTAGGGGAGATTGAGGGCCCCTTGTTTGATGAGTTTTTCCATCATAGACATGTATGATTCTCTGAGTGGAGTAAACTGTCGCTGTATGTATCTCTGCTGAAATTGGTGGGTGGCACTTATAGATGTGGATGGCTCAGGCTGATTAGTTGAAGGCGAAGAGGAAGAAGATCTAACGACCACAACGTTTGCTGAAGCTTTAGATTTAGGATTGGATGAGGAAGGCTTAGAAGAGGGGTCATTGGTCTTGGAGTTGGGATTCTTGCTCCGCAACTTGACTTTATTCTCCTCGACGACACGTAACTCAAGTTTACGGGCCATCGTGAAGGCTTCATCAAAACTACGGAAGGTCTGAACCCTCAAGGTGGAAGAAATATGTTTAGCGCAGGCTTGGGAGAAAAGTTCAATAAGCTCGGGCTGGGGTAAGGAAAAGGAGAGTTGATTGATAAGGCCCCTCCATCGAGCGACAAAATTAGCAATGGATTCATCCTCGAATTGGTAGATAAAATAGAGGTCTGTGATTGAGAACTTCTTGGTGATGTTGATAGAGAAATGATCGAGGAAGAGCTGGGCTAGCTGAGTGAATGTGAAGAGGGAATGGCTGGCAAGGGAGCTGTACCAGTCAAGCACAGCACCTAAGAGAGACATAGGAAATGTGCGTAAAAACAATGCATCATCGTGGGTGATAAGGTAACAGGCATGTTTGAATGCCCGTAAGTGTTGTTGTGGGTCTTCCTTTCTTTGAAAATGAGAAAACTTAGGAAGTTCCCATTGGCTGGGATATGGTCGGATCGGGACAGAAGGATGAATGGGCTCATTGCAAATTTGTTCGTATGAGAGAGTGTTGCGTGAGCCGAAAATAGAGGTCTCTAGGTTGGACATTTTATCCATCAGCATTTTGATGATGTCTACTGACGGATTGGTGGGTGGAGCACCTCCTAGATTGTAAGGTGCTTGAAAGAGACTAGAAGAGGTATACGACATAGTCGATTGTACCAGTAAGGGCACAACGTACAAATGACTAGTCGTAGGGATAGAAGAGGAGACTAAAGATGGTTGGATAGAAGGCATGGCTAGGTTCAATGTCATCATAGGAGGTTGGTTAGAGGTAACATGGGCCAATGGATAGGTAGCCACACTAGTGTTGATAGGAGCAAGGGTAGGTGGAATAGAGACGACCAGATTCTGAAAGGGGGTAGAAAGTGGTTGAGTGGGCTGAGATTGATAGGGGCCGAAACCCCAGTGGAAGTGGGCCCAACGATGGAGGGAGAGGCCACACTTGGATGGTTGGTTAAAGATTGGTCATTAGTTGAGGTAATAGCCTAGGTGTCTAAGGGTTGAACTACGGATGCCGTTGATATAGTCGCAGTTTCGAGAAGAGAGGTCGGCATTCCATACATTCGATTGCCCAAGGAGTCTTGCATTCAGCTATTCAAAAGATAGTGCTGCAAGGCTTTTACGTTGAGGTCCAAGAATCATGCAAAATCTTGGTCCCCTTCTGGGATAATAGGCATTTGGGTCGGGGATGGTCTAGTAGGAGTTCTTTCAGTCTCCGAGTTGAACTCCATTTTAGGGCTGGTTATGGACGGGGTGGACGGAAGCGGATGATGCCTCGTGTGATCAACTAGAGCCTTGGCTTGGCTACGAGTCAGAACCATTCAAGGCAAAGAAGAACGTCCTCACAAGCTCAAACAAGCAGATAAGAACTAAAAAGATGAACACAAGCAGATCCTAAAACCCTAGAAGTAAATTATTAGGATTATAGTGGCTTATGCCTTAAAATGTGTGTAGAGGAAGATTGGATTTTGATTCGGGTCCTAGAAGAAGCAGTCTATGGTTGGCTTCAGGTTATTTATGGTGCTCAAGAAGTCTGTGTTAGGTTTCGTACAAGGCCTGGTGCTAAGGAGCAAGCTCCCCTCACTTCACGAGTCCAGTGATAAACTGGGCCCGCTTAGCCAAAATATACTTCCCCTAGAGATTAGGCTCCGCCAGAGAACGGAGTGGGCTTTCTCCTTGGTGATGAAATCCAAGTAAGATCATTGGGACGGGTAAGGTATCCGCTGGGGGATGAAATCCCAGTCGGGCCTTGTCTCAGGTAAGTTAAAATATTTGTTTTGTGCAAGTGGTTTGGTCGTGTAACATCAAGTGGACTAGATTAATTCAATATGCGGTTTAATTACTATGTGTGGTCTAAGAAATGCAAGCAAATAGAAATGAATGCAAAGTGTTTTAATTCCAAGTCAAAATGTTTGTTCGTATGAAGACGAATGGAGAAAGAGTCGAAGAATATGAGTTTTGACTAGTCTAGAAGTGTAAGAAAGAAAAGAAAAGTTCTTTTTAGTCCTGCTTATGATGTTGTTTAGAAGAGGCGAAAGAGAAGAAAAAGGAAGGAACCTAATGCACCTATATGAACGAAAGAAAGAAAGAACCCAAGGAAGGCCCTAGGGTCCCACCGGGCGTGCCAGAATGTTTCTATGCTAAATCACTTTCTACATTCAAAAGAAGAATTAAGAAACTAAGAGATGGTCAAGGCTAGAAGATACCTGGATATGATTGTGCGCACCGAAATCAGACATTAGAAGGTTCTCCTCTTTGGCTGTGGAGGAATGACACCTGCAAAAAAGAAGAGACTAAACACAAAAAATGTTAGATGAGGAGACGGTGGGTTGTCAAGCAAACGCCTGATCCCAGAAGTACGAAGACTTCCTAGAAGGATATCAACCCACTAATTAAAAACAGAAATATTTGACAGAAATGGAAATAATGAAAAGACAAAATGAAAGCAAATAAAAGACAAAAAATAAAATACGTACTTGATATTCAGTGAACTGTTCTGCACAATCACCAGTGTCGGTCTCTGTGCCGGCGTCGATCAGGGGAAGATGCCGACGTCGATTAAGGTGCCAGCATCGGTTGGGGTAATGACCGGCATCGATCGGGGAAACAGTTCTGGAAAGAGTTTGGGCGGGTCTGGTCGGATCTGGTCGAGTCGAGACAGGGTCAGGTCAGGTTGCAGAATGGTGTCTGAGGGTTCGTTTGGGGTTTGGGAGTCGGTTTAGGAGTCAGGGGGTTTTTACAGGGATCTGGGCAGAGTGACTGTATATTTTGGAATGGTAAACAGAGGTGTAAAGGAAAGGAGTAAGGTCTCAGGTCTGTAGTCTGAGTCTAAATAGAGTGATAGTAGTAATAAACAAATAATAACCAGAGAGAAACAAAAACACAGAGCAAGATACTTACCTATTACACACTGAAGACATGATTGAAGTCATTGATGTGCCACAAAAGTTGATCAAAGTAGAAATAGAGCTTGAGAAAGTGAATGCAGATTGGTTGGATGCCGGAGTTGATTGATCGTAACAGTTCAGGGTGATTGTCAGAGTTGGTTTTGTTGAATGATTGCCAGAGTCTTGTTCGAATGATAAGAGTTTTGAATGGTTTTGCTGATGAAGGCGAGGGACGATTCGATAACTAATTCAAGAAATGGATTGGTAACTGGATTGATAACAAATAACAGAATAACGGTTCCTACGTTTGGATCGAGAACGCAATGCTAAGGAGAACCGACGTCGATAGGACCGCCGACATCAGCCGAGAAGTGACCGATGTCGGCGACGTCAGTCGGGTGGCGATCGTGGTCGGCAGATGCAGAATGGGGGCAGAGACTAACTTTAGCCTTTTGCTCATTTTGACAAGCTGCCAGGGTCAAGGCTAGTGGGAAAGTGGTCGACAGGGGTTAAATAGGCGAGGGAGAATAAAATGGGGGATGACCAGGGGAGTCGACATGATTTCGGTGTCTACAATATCCTATTTGTGACACTTTGACCAAATCTTATATCAGTTTTCAACTTTTGGATCCTTCATCTCAGGTAGTTTCCAACTAAGTATTCATTTGCATCATTCTTATTGCTATTAGAATATCATATTAGCTCAGTTCTTTAAAAAATTATTGGTTTTATTTATTACATATTTTAAACCTTGATTTATTATACTCAAACCTTTTAACAACTTAGGGCTTAAACTCCACAAACCCTTAAAAGTTAAATCATATCACAAGTTTATTTATAGTTATGTTAATATAGAAATTTTACTATAAGAATTGATCAAATATAATGGCATCTTTATCTAGGTTGAATGTCATTAATAAGAATTCAAGACCTTGAAGTAAAAATTATTAACTACACCCATCCTCTAGTTTCCAGACCAGATGACACCATTTCATGTAGACATTGATGATTTTGGCATGGTGGTGGGTAATATCCTTGCATAGCCTAACAAAGGTAATTTGGATCATCATATATATTTTTATAGTCATAAGCTAACATTGATGGAGATAAATTACTCTACTATAGAACGAGAAACTTTATCCATGGTATATGCACTTCAAAAATTCCACCAATACTTTTTAGCCACTCTTATCACCTTATTTATGGTTTATAAGGTGCTCAAGTATCTCATAAATAAACCCATATTACATGGATGAATATATTGGTGGATTTTTCTCTTTTAGGAGTTCTAATTCTATATGGTCATAAAACTTGGAAAATTGAGTTTTTATCCAAACCACCTCTCATATGTTGAGACTAGTGAACCAACACATACTATAGAGGATGATTCACCTGATGCACAACTTTTTCAAGTTACAAGCGTGCCCAAAGAATTGGAGGAAATAACTATTTTTATAACAACAATTTATATGCCATTGCATCTTATCACCCAAGAGAAAAAGTAGTTGGTTATACATGCTACAACTTTCCAACTTATTAGCATAGACCTATACAAACTGGGTAGGGATGAGGTGTTGTACAGATGTGTCATATAGAATGAACATGTGGAGGTTATTTGAGAGGTCCATGAGGGTGTTGATGGAGGGAATTATGTTGGTGAAGCAACAACATAAAAGGTACTCCTAACCATTTTATGGTGTCCCACCATGTTCAAAGATGCCAAATATTATACACACCAATGTGAATTTTGTCAGTGAGTAGGAAAACAAAACCACACGTATAGTATGCCTATTCATCCAATCTTGGCTCATGAAATTTTTGAAAAATGGGCTATTAATTTTTTTGGATCCATTACCCTTTTTACAAGATAAACTGACACATGCTACATCATTACCACCACTGATTACCTCACACATTGGGCTAAGGAAATGTCCACATGTGATTATACTAATGAAACCACCACTAGGTTCCTTGGGAAAAATATCATCACCAGATATGGATGCCCTTTAAGTTTAACAAGTGATCATGGAACTCACTTCCTCAATGAAATGATATTCATCCTCTTAGCTGAGTTTATGATTGTGCACCATAAGATAAATCCATACCATCCTTAAGTTAATGGAACTACTAAAGATTTTAACAAGATCATGAGACACACATTGATAAATATTTGTAATATAGGTCATACTAATTTAGATGATCAAGTTTATGTAGTCTTATGGGCCTATAAAATCACATATAAATGATTAAACGAGAGTAATCCTTTTCATCTTATCTTTGGCACAAGAACCTATTATACTGGTGGAGTTCCTTGTTACTTATTTATGTATTACACATTGGTTGGATAGATGACAAATAATCCCTCAAAACATGCCTTGACACATTATTATAGTTATATAAAGCACACTATCTTGCATTGGAGTTAAGGAGTTAAAAAATAAAAGAAGAAACACTGGAATGATAAACATCTCAAAAATAAAACTTTTTCTCCTGATATGCATGTATTAGTCTATGATTTTAAGTTTTCATGTAACTTTGGTAAACTTTGTATCCATTGGGATGGTCTGATCATCATTCATAACATCTATTCCATTGACACATGCAAGTTATGATAGTTAGATGGCTAATTTCTTCTAGATCATTTTAATGGTAGTCAAATTCTACCCTATCATTCCATATAATATTTATAATAATTTTCAATAAGGCATATTCCATTAGGTTAGTTTAGTTTTTTTTTGTTTTCATATAAAATAATGCATTGATTGCCTACCTTTTTTTGAGTTTAATTCAGTACATGTTTTTCTTTTATTTTTATTTTAGTTATGCCTACAAAGGACCATGGTAATGTTTTAGTGTGGGGTAAGATAAAAAATATGGATAAAGCAAAGTTAGAGCATGTAAAGTAAGAGTGGGAAGGAATCATGTACATGAAAGTTACATAGGAGAATAATAACACATATGATAGGTGCACACACAATCAATAGTGAAAGTAGAATCACAAGTGAAAGTACAATATAAATCATGATGGAAATGCACACATAATGGGTGCACAAGTGGAAGCATATAATGAGAAAGTAATTCATTTAGAAGGTGATGCATGACCATAAGTGTGGAAAAAGAGTGGCAAAGGAAAAGCCATTATGAATGGGTCAGGAGAGAAATTGTAGTTCCAACCTTGTAAAATGGAAATTTGAATCTTTTTACAGCTAGGATCACCTACAAACAAATAATGAGGATGAGATAGGTGTATTAAATATACAAAATGTTAAGCATAATGGAAAGCATGACAAATAGACATCATGGCATACTATTAGAGAACATTAATGAGTGAAATTATGGATGAAGGCATGGGAGATTAAATGTATGCAAGTCTCTAAAAATTTATAAAGTTATAAGGTCCTCATTTTAATAATTTATTATTGATAATTTTCAAACTTATAGAGAATGAGAGAAGAAATTTTAATCCACCATAAGGAGCATTTATCAATATCCAGTGATAAATTTGAATATGAAGAGCAAGGTGATGATTGTGGATGAGGAAAATAATGAAATTTTGCTTGAATAAATGTTTTTGAGTAAGTTGTAGGTTATAGGTATCAATGTCTACCATTAGAGGATGTTAAAGTAAAAATATAAGGAAATTCAAGCCAATAAACAAGTATTATTTTAGAAGAGTTAGATGACCATGCCTTAACCTTCAGGGTCCTCAGAGGGTGATATGGCCAAGTTAGAAGGGCTAAATAAGTGAACCTTTACTGGTCATACCTAAAAAACAAGAGTAAGAGGGCACATGAGGATTCCCTATTTTGATATAGGAATGAAACCCTAGTAAGTCTAGTACATAAGTGGGAAGTGTGGCACAATAAACAACAAAAACATATATCATAAAAAAACCAAAAATGGTGCATAAAGGGGGAAAAGAATTCCACAACACCACCTCTACCCTCTATGTTTATTAAATAAATGCAACACCTTGAGTTGGTATCACATGAAGAAGAGTGGGAGTCAATGGTATCGATGTGTCAAGTGCTTAACTATAACCACCGCCAGCTTGGGAATGAGGGAGAATTATAGCAAGACTATAGAGTTAAGCACTAGACTATATGGAATGAGGTCACCTATGACCTCAAAGTTTTTATTTATTTGAATGATGTTGGGTTTTTTTTAAAATTTCAATTACCTTATTTTTGGAAACCCATGGATGTAGTGAGGTTTTTGGACTCACACATCCACAAAGACTATTTGTACCTTATAGGGCATAAGATGAAGATCACTAACCAATAGGTTAGCAAAGTGATAGGTTTGAAATTTTCAATTAGGGATGTTAACACAGATCTAGAAAACCAAAAGGAAGTGGACAAGGTGATGACAATGATAAAATATAATGAGGACCACACAATGTATATTTATAACCTCTAAGACCCCACCATTCAGATATATTCATGCTTCAAAATGACCAAGATTGGGGGTAGAGACAGGTGGAAAGAGGTAGACATGGCACGCCTATATGTGGAGAGTTAGATGGCCTAGGGGTAGAAATTTAATTATGCCATATATTTTGATGATAATATTATGGAGGATGTAGAGAAGGTCCACTACCTTCCAAAAAATAACTTTCCATGGGATGCAATTCTCCTTTTATTAGTATTTGATGAGCTCAACATTCCATAACACACTAGGAATGAATTGAAATGGGTATACCCACCAGAGAATAAGTCCTCGATATAATGATTCTAGTAGTTTAGTTGTGAAAACACTATCAACCCTTTCCATAAAATAAAAATGAACGGATGGTTTAAAGGGATGAAAGAGGTAGTTTGTAATGAATGGTGCATCCCTAAGGAGTTACCAGCATGGGAATCTAAGCCTAGTTTGCTATGATGCAACATTACTTATTGATGTGCATCTAGATGGATCTTATAGATTTTTGTTATAGGTGGCTCAAGATTCCATATGCATTTATGGCCAAGTACTTCAAATGTTTTGAATCACATTTTTGATGCATGTAAAGTACACATTGATGTCAATAAAATTAATGTTAAAACTCATACACTTTGACAATTGTATATTTATCCTAGAAAGAAAGTATATAGGGAGAAAGTCGAGATGGATGTTACAAACATCAATGCATGCCAAATTATTTTTGGAAGAAATATTTATAATTTTTATTATATTCTCAATCCCAAGAATAAGTCTTTAGCTAGCCAAGAGACCCCAAATAAACTCTTCTTCTCTTGCTAGAAATAGTAGTGCAAAAAAAGTAGCATAGTGAAGAAAAGAGGCCAAGGTCTAATGCCAATAGAAGTGTGAAAGGTGATAAATCTAATAAATAAAGGATGAACCCATCACCTTCCAAATACCAATTCTTTATTTCACAATAATAATAATAATAATAATAATAATAATAAGGCCTTGATACTGTTCAATAGAGCATTATTCCTTTAAGACAGTGGCATTCTGAACCAAGTATTGGGGTATCAAAATAAAGGGTGATGAATCCTCAACCATCTCCTAAAAAATAATCTAAGGAATCCACCCTCAATCTAAAAGAGAAAACCCCAACACAAAAATAATATTCTACCCTTAATGATGTGTAAATAAATATTGAAACTCTTACTGGTGAGGAGGGGGCAGATAAAGGTGAAACTCTAGGCACTAAGGATCAAGATATTGGTTTAAGCACCTAATAATAAAATGATCTATATGTAAATATACTAAAGCATGCCCCAAAAAAGGGCAAGGGGCCTACTAAGGATATGGAATAACAAAAAGGAAATAAGGATGATATCCTCTCTATTTAAGGATATCTCTAATATAACATTCCCAAATAACAAATGTATATGTGGGGATATTTGACCAAGGAGGATGCTTCCAATAAAACTTGATGTGACCTCTAATTTTATATGGATGTGTTTAATGAGAAGCACCATTTTGAACTTCCATTATCCATCATTGATTTAATTCCTAAGGGGGGAGATATTTTTGAAGCATTTTGGGTGAACCCCAAGTAATGTTGATCTACCTAGGCAAGTGTGACCCTAATTAGGTTGGATCTTATGGTATCACAATAGAGTTCACTATAAGGTTATAATTTTAATCAGATTTAATAAAAACATCAAGATTTCATCACCTTGTACCTTAATGAATGTGTTGAAATAATAAAGATTGAATGAGAATTAGATGAGCTCAAGTACCATATGTAAGTAGTGGTGACAGCTTAGGTAATAATTATAAAAATATTTATATCAATTTTTCAACAAGAGATAACACTTACTAAAGGTGTTCCCATTACAAGTAAACCTATTAATAAACTAGAGACCTGGGTGAACCTTTTATTGAAAAAATTCAAAGACGAGGTCAACCCCCAACATGAACAAACTTGGGATACATAATAATTTGTGGAATCCATATAAGTATGTAAGATTTTTTTGGCTTGGGTGGGTACCACAACTGCCCTAGCAAGAGGGGTTTTTATTAGGTTGGCATGAATCATCAAATTTTTAGAAGCTAGGGTTAAACTAGAGGAACACCAATGACAACAACTGAATAAGAATTCACTCATAATTAAGGATAAAGAGCAATGCACCAAAACATTCTATGATGTGGAGGCACTCAAAAATAAAATAAGGATTCATTACCAAGAGCTTAATACTAGTTTTATGGCACTTTGAGGACACAGTTTGATAGAATTTAGAACATTTTAGGATGTCTAGAAGGATGCTACTACATCACTTGAGCATTTGAAAACTCAATTAGGTGATTTTTTGGGGTAACTCAAGGATATTAAGTGTCTCAATGGTGAAGTATAAGATATTACCTCCAAGCTATAACCCACATTAAACCATTAGGAGAAGGTAAATCACTAGGTCAAGTAAATGAGTCTTTGATTTTTGATATCTGAGGGAACTGAGGAGGGATCATATCCCATGATAGACTAATGAATTAGTGGAGGCTGATGTTGGACCCTAAATTTTGTATCATTTTATTTTAAGTGATTTTTGGCAAGATGACATAGGAGAGATGGGTGTAAAAATAAGCTAAGGTGTAGAAGACTTTGGCATGTTAGAAGTAAGACAAATAAATAGGATGTAGGAAACAATGCCATAAGACTCAAAAAATTGGCATATGACTTGGACAAGGGCACAAAATGTGGAATCAGTTAAGGAAATGATTCATGAGAGCATCAGAGGAGAATAAATCAAGCATGGAGGTAGTACCATATCATGAAAAGATATGTACACAACATTGTATATCTATCATAGAGTGCATATATATGGGTAGTTAGGCCCATATGAACATGAATTCAATTCAACAATACACCATAAATCAATATTGTTAAAATTCATTAGTAAGTCATCACTTTTGTATTAATGTTATAATTGAATGATCAAGGTAGAATCATGTATAAATACCCCTATTTATACTTATAAGGTGTTTGATGTTGTTAGTTTTTGTTTTATAATGGCAAAAGTAATCATGAGCTTATGTTATTTATATGCATCAAAACTTGTGTATGGTGACCCATGACACAATCAAATAGAATACTTATGCTGATTGAAATACATGTAAAATTGTTATGGAATTAATGGTACTAATATTATTTTTCTTGATTTGTACTAAAATCGAAGGTGTTTGATATTGTTAGTTTTTATTGTATAATGGTAAATGTAATCATGAAATTATGTTCTTGATATGCATCAAAACTTGTGTATGGTGACCCGTGACATAATAAAATAGAATACTTGTGCTAATTGAAATACATGTAAACTTGTTATGGAACTAATGGTACTAATATTCTTTTTCTTGATTTGTGCCCATTTTGACTTGTGATAAATAATGTCAAGAATGGAATTATTTCATGGTATGAATTAGCTTAACTATGATATATTTAATTAGAACTAAGTGGTTTTTCAAGCACCTTAGTATAGAAAGCCTAATGTATACATCATCACATGACATAACTAATATGAACTAGTCTAAAGCTGTATATTTCAAGTCAGATCTTGAGACCCTTTATTGCATGATAAACCAACATGATATCTAGTTGGATTTATTATCCTCTTTGTGTATGTGATCATGGAAAGTAATGCTAAACTAAAAGAAAAGAACCCAAAAAACTTAGTCCATGTAGATTCAACCTGTTATCAAATTACAACCTTTAAGCCTCTTTCTTTTTCTCTTATTTCTATCCCTATTCATTAATAAACCTTCTAAGTTCTGCTTGATCTATTTAGCTAACTTGGATCTCTTGATTATTCATTTATTCTCTTTCATAATAATGAATTTCATTTTTTGAATTTAGAAGAAAAATTTATTACCTCTAGGATTCTATGGGTGATATTAGCAACCTATTTAACTATTTCATTGACTCAAACATTTATTAACTTTAGTCTTCTTGTTTTTATGTCTATCCTCACATCAAATTTTTCTTGGTGATTTTTATGTCTATTTTTAAGTCTTGGCTGGGTTCTACTTCTTCCTTCCTAATATCTACAAGATTCTTGTCCTTACCATTGGTTGTATGGGGATCAATAGATTCTAGTTTCCTTTTTAAGACTTGATCATGTTTCTTATTATCAAGGTAATATTTAAGCTCATGACCCAATTTGGTAAACTTGTAGAAAATACCCATAGTTATCTCATATTCTATC
Source organism: Torreya grandis (assembly GCA_037957365.1). Lineage (NCBI taxonomy): Eukaryota > Viridiplantae > Streptophyta > Pinopsida > Cupressales > Taxaceae > Torreya > Torreya grandis. The sequence goes on from JARHVA010002723.1 coordinate 1,226,985, forward strand.
TCTTGAATCCACTCTTCTATATTTGATTTAAACTTAATAAATCTTGGGAAAGCCTTTTCATGAGGGACATAGACATAAAATCTAGAAAAAACCAATATTTTTCTTGATTTGGTTATAAGATCCAAGACTAAGATGAATTTTATCTTTGGATATTTATATTGTTATTTATTCTTCCCTTAATTACAAAGGGAAGTTTATAAATACAACCCCAGAAAGGAATAAATTCAAGGACTCCTTGTGTGGGTCAAAATCAAGTTTCCAATTCTTAATGACCAGATTGGATTTTCCCAAAAATTAGGGTCCCCATAATAAAATTTTAGTCCATTCTCTTGGTTCATGAAGGAGACTAGGAAAAAACTATCATCAATGGATTAAATTTTTAGACGACCTTTGGGCTTCCACTTTCTATTAGCCTAATATCTAAAAACATCGATATTAAGTCTGTTTCCCATGAACATGTAGAGAATCTATTATTTAATTACTTTAAATGAAATATATTAATTTCTAAATGATCTCTAAGACATTATCTAAGTCATGTTTTCATTTTAATCCTTAGTTACATGAAAAACTCCTTGTATATCTAAAATTATGACCATCTACAATTACAACCATACATTTTTATAAAAAGGTATATGTTGTTGGGATCAAAATCCTTATCATCTATTATTTTAAATATTGATTACAATCATAAAATGATAGAAATTTCATATTGATATATAATCTTCTAGCATGATATATAAATATCAAAAAAAAAATCATGTTATTAAATCAATAAAGCTTAATTGAAGGTTAAATAAGAAATAAAGTTAAATTGAAGATAACAATATTTATAACTATAATCAAGTCAATTTGAATACCAAATAACCTCCAAGAGAATATATAACTAAAGTACACCATGTCCTTGAAGCAAGTTATGGTGGGTAGTGTGAAAGATGATCCCAACCATGGTTTCCTATTCCAACCCAACTATAGGCTTGATATATAATAGGTAACATCAATACAATGTCATGAAGAATGCAAGGATAAACCTATCATAAGGAAAAACCTATGTTTGTATAGAAACACACACTAGACCAATAAATCATTGAACATTAAATGAAAATCACCAATCATTGAAACAAGAAAGTAGAAGACTTGTTGTAGTATCTAAACTCTACATGTAACACAAAATTTAGGAGTATGAGGTGCATGGAGTTATTTTAGGTTCTCATGACCTTATATGGTAGGTATAACAATAAAATATAATTTTTCAATGTTAATATATTCTATTTATTTTTTCATAGTTTCCAAAATATATTGTATGTACCTAAGGTACGTTTAGGTTAAATGCATCAAGCTATCCCACAAAAACAAAACCCCATTGATAAAATTATATATATATATATATATATATATATATATATATATATATATATATATATATATAAAATCTCATGGACATAATTGATAAAATCACCATGGGAGGAATCAAAGTGACATTATAATAGGAAAATTAAACACACAAGAGATCTACTAAAAATAAGACAAATAAACAAGAAAGTAGAAGACTTGTTGTAGTATCTAAACTCTACATGTAACACAAAATTTAGGAGTATGAGGTGCATGGAGTTATTTTAGGTTCTCATGACCTTATATGGTAGGTATAACAATAAAATATAATTTTTCAATGTTAATATATTCTATTTATTTTTTCATAGTTTCCAAAATATATTGTATGTACCTAAGGTACGTTTAGGTTAAATGCATCAAGCTATCCCACAAAAACAAAACCCCATTGATAAAATTATATATATATATATATATATATATATATATATATATATATATATAAAATCTCATGGACATAATTGATAAAATCACCATGGGAGGAATCAAAGTGACATTATAATAGGAAAATTAAACACACAAGAGATCTACTAAAAATAAGACAAATAAACACTCAATCGTGACAAAATAGGGTGTGGGATAACTTAGACACATGTTACATGTTGGCTCTAAGTTTTCATGTGTTCAACATGATTACGTAATAGTTAAACCTATAGTGGTATTAGACTTATGTCAAAATGTACCATCGACCCATCAAAACTATTCCTACACCTAATGAAACCACAAGGAATATATAGAAAAATTGATAATTCTAACCAACATAATGAATAATTAAATCAACATGGAAATATAATGATAATGCATATAATATTGTTCATTATTATTTTCTCAACTTTATAATCAATCCATACAAGGTTCATCAATGTTCAGAAGTAAAATAATAAAAACATTAATGTATCTTAGTATTTAAAACTTAAAATCAATATGGGTGGATGCCATAACTCAGGATAATAATGTTAAGAGTGACAGGCACATACATAAAATGAATAATGAATAGTAGGATTTAAGAGAGTATAAAGGTACATGTCCTAAATCAGGAATCAAAAAATATTGCCTCACCTACTTCCCCTCTCAAAAATATCTTTAAGAGGGGAGGTAGGTGAGGACATGTTTTTGCTACACCCTTAGCCTATAGCATGTATTGGGATACTTGTGACAAAATTGTGTCTATTATAATCTTTATTTAATTCATATGATCATTTATATATTTTCATATTAGTAGTAGGATCAAACTAGGGTGATTCAACAATTTTTTTTTTGTTATTTATAAGAGGTAGTGGTTAGTATTTTATCATCATATTATAATTTTTTTTCTTATTACAAGGTTGTGGAGGTTTTGACCTCAAAGTGGCTCATTATTTATTCATATATAATTCTATATTTTAATTATATTGTGATTTAATTCTATGATTTTAATTTATTAGTGAAGTAATTTTATTACAATGGTATCAAAGCTTCAATTTGGGAAAAAGTGTGGTTAAAACCCTAAATTTGAAGAAATGTTAATGTCTCACAAACCATTACTATGTTTTCTACAAATTTTTACATAATTTTGATAATAATTAATTTAAGTTAGATACTTTTTTTTTGATTTAGTATCATTTTTGAGTGAGTTGTTTTGATTTTATTATTTTCTTAAATTCTCTCTATAGGACACAATTTAAGGATTTTTTGTTTAATTTATTTTTTTAGAAATATTGGAAAAATATAATGGGGCTTTGTTCTTTGTATTTTTTGATTTAAGATTGACATAATTAAGAAACTACTTGGTCAAATATGAAAATCAAAATTTGCATTGTCAAGCCTTTGTATGGCAGGACTTTAGACTAGGGGCTAAGGCAAGGGTTTATAAAATATTGGAAAGAGTCCTAAAAAAGAGACATGGATTCAAAAATGAGAACCAATGGTTAATTTGTTCTAGGGTTTTCTTAGACATTTCATAATTTGAAATAGCTTGAGTATGGTGTGAAAAACATACATTATAATACAACCAAAATCAATCATCAATTGGATGAGAACATACAAGGATTAGATAAATTTTTTAATTTTCAAATGAATCTAAAAAATCAGCCACTATTCACAAATTCATCCAATAAACTAGCTATGGTTCACTAATTCACAACTCAACTAGTGTGGATATTCTAGGAAACCTAATGTCAACCCAAATACAACATAACCTTTACCTTTAGTTGGTTCCCATTTGGGGCCATAAAACATGATATGAAAAATTGATATGCATAATTTAGATGGTAAGGATTTGTCACTTGGATTAACCAAAACAAATATTTTTTTGATGTATATTAGAGTCTATGTGAGCAAAAGGTGGTAATGGCATATTTACATTTGGAGCCTAATAAATGAATTTGGTATTAATGGATTTATGTTTAAAATAAAAATTAGGGTCTTAGTGTCAATTGGTCAAATTTTAATGATGAATTACAGTTGTATAATCATGATTGTGTGTAACAGAATTACTTCAACCAATTAACATAATTGCACCAAACATGATCTGTTAATGAGTATATTTAACAATTCTAGAATCTATCCTTATAGGTGGAGATAATCATGAATGAAAATTTTAATGACTTATTTCTTGATAGGCTTAAGGATCACATCCAACATGAGGTTCACATGTTTAATCCAAGTTTATATCTAAGGCTATTGTCATGGCGGATAGATTAGATGAGAGGGCACTAGTAAACAAAAGGCAACCATTTGTTAGTATATAAGATAAGACTACTCCCACATAGTTATTTCCTCAACCTACCAGACTAACTCTTTAAAAAACTAAATATAAAAAAAATGTTATATTTTAATTGTGATAAGTAGTACTAGGGTGCCAACCACTCAACAATAGGCCTTATAGGTACCCATATATCCAACAAAGTGAGATAAAGAAGATGGTATAAAATATTCTAGAAGTAGTTATTATCCATCATATTCAAAGTGTTTAGTCCTCTTTAGTGGTAATGGTGCATAAAAGGGATGACCCTTGGAACATGTGTACCAACTATAGAGAAATAAAAAAATATACCATCATAGATTAGTTAGCTATTATTGTAATTGATGTTTTGTTAGATGAACTACATGGTGCTATGTATTTTATAGAACTTGATCTTTATTCTCAATATCATCAAATCTGAGTTAGAGATGAAGATATTCATAAGACAACTCTTATAAATTATGATGGCCATTATGAATTTCTAGTGATGCCTTTTGGCCTCAATAATGCAACATCTACATTTCAAGGTTTGATCAACTCTATTTTTAAGACATTTATATGGAAATTTATCTTGGTGTTTTTTGATGATATTTTAATATATAAAAAATTAGGGAGGAACACTTACATAATATGAATAAGGTTTTGGATATACTTTCATAACACCAAGTTTATTCCAAGACTCCCAAATGCAATTTTGGGGTCAAATAATCAAGTATTTGGGTTACATTATTTCACATGAGAGTGTTAAGGTGGATCCTCGAAATATTAAGGATATGATAAAATAGAAAGTTATTCAAAGCCTAAAAAACCTTTGAGGATTCTTGGGGCTCATAGGTTACTACCATCATTTAAAAATATATATGGTAGGATAGCAACACTAATGAAATACTTATTAAAAAAGTCTCATTTCATTAGAATGAGGCAACCACTTAGGAATTTGAGAAGATAAAGGTGGTTATGTGCACCACCCTAGTTTTAGATACTACGTATTTCTCCACAACATTCATTGTGTAATGTGATGCTTTAGAGTATGGCATGGGAAAAATAAACCATAAACCATTTTAAAAGTGAAGATAAACCATTTTATTCTAAAATACTTATTGGAATAAAATTTATCACCAAAAGAACAAAATAATGGGTCACTAATATGTTAGGATATGCCTTTGAGATTGTATAAAATAAAATAATGGATAATGTTGTGGATAATGCACAATATAGGAAGGTAGAGTCGACAAAGGTAATTTTGTGCACCATGTCCATATTAAAAGATGATCGGGTGGATGAAACAAGATCAAAGTGGGAGAATGATGAAGTTATACATGATCTTATTCAAAATATCCATCAATATCCAAGCATTTTGGATAATTATTTTTTGAAATGGGATGATCTATAGTACAAATAAATGTTGTACTTGTGCAAAAATTTAACCTTTAAGCATAAAGTGACTACACAACTTACTATTTATCTAGTAGGTGAGAACTCAAATTTCTTGAAAAACTATCATAGTGTTAAACATGATTTATTTTGGGAAGGGTTAAAAGGGGAATTCTAAAAATTTGTAATATATTGTATGGTGTGGTAGGAAAATAAAGGGGATAAAATCAAAACCTTGATTTTTTTGAAACCTTCATCTATTCTTGGTATGAGGTGGGAGAAGGTTTCCATGTATTTCATCACAACATTGACAAAACATGAAGAAAAAAATGTCATCATGGTTTTTGTGGACAAAATTACAAGATATGGCCTTTTTATCAAATTATCACAACTATTTGTAGTAAGTAAAGGAGTAACAACATTTATGGATATAATTCAGAAGATCCATGGGGCCCCATAGATCATAGTATGTGATCATGATCTTATCTTTAATAATAATTTTTGGATTGAGTTATTCTCATGTTTTGGTACCTATTATCAACTTGAGTAGCACCCTTTGAGGAGGGGTTTTAGGTCTCCTCACCCAATTGATATAATGGGATAACTCCATGGCTTTGGGTGACCTGTGGTTGGAGTGAACTTATAGAGAGGGTTTGGTCCCTTGGTCAATCCCATAAAACTAACACTATACTCTAATAATTTTCAAGGAAAAGGGAGAAAGAGGACATAAATTGAACCTAAATATTAAGAAAGGTGATGCACCAATGATGTTTTGCTCCTTAACAACATTATGTGACTCAATTGTGACTGAAACTCTCTTACAATCTCCATAAGGGAGGTTATTCATACATCAATATTTCATATGAAGGTTGTGATTCTATGCATAGGACATTGAAGAGAAAATTGAAAGGCCTTAAATCAGACATAATCAATTGGTTTCCATGATAATTTACTAGCCTAGATAGTTTCAACATAACATACAACCTATATAAAATTAGCTTACTGATAACAAGATAAAAACAAAGGACATACAAGAGGAATAAAAACTTCTATCACAGATGTAGATCAATTAAACATAAAAATCACACAAGTATATCAACATAAAGAAGGTAAATTTTAGTATATTATTGATCAAAAGTCTTGAAAATCTAACATTTCAAGTTGGTAGAGTCTTATCATACCCAAAAAAGGGATACACCAATAGGCATTATTATCCCCTTTTATAATAAAGATTTAAAAGAAAACACTACTAGGCTACCTAAATTCAACTATTACAACTTGTCAACTGCTTATTCATAAGGAGAATAACTAAAAATTCATGCTAATATGCTCTTATCAATGCCATATACATGTAATGGGAATACCTCATAAAGAAGGTAGCATAGAAATGGATTTGTGAGAGATAACTTAGGCATAATTCTCCTTGAAGAGGCATGAATATTCTAAATTTAGTCTACCATTTTCATCCTTGGTAGTTACACTAGTAGAATCATGGTATATTTTATTCTCTATGAGCATTAACTAGCTCACCTCTCTTCCATGCATGCCAATTTGGCCTAAAAATTTCTTTTAATTTTCATAATGGTCATGACGTAGGAATTTTTTACCCAAAATGGTAGTTAAAAGTGCATTAAGGTCTTTATTCATCCCTTTTTCAACCCTCTATGTCACTCTTTTAGCCTCTAACATCTTTCTCAAATCACATTTCAACCTTTTAAAACATTTTCTCACTTTGAATTTATTGGAAAACTTTACAAGATACTTCATAGTTCTCATCATGAATCTTTAAATATAAGTTTTAGATGTTGGCTTTGGTGTTATATCCATCTCTTTATCTTGGAGTGTTTCTATGCTTGTCATCTTTGTTATTAACTCTAGATTCAAGATATTGTTCCAACCTTTATAATCCTTCTCTGTCTTCATCATTTTGGGTCAAACTTTGGTGAAATCATATAATATTGTGAGGCCTATTCAATACCTTGATAGTGACATAAAACCTCTCAAGAAACATATTTTAGTATGATGATGCTCTGTATGCTCTATTGAAAACCATATGGATTAATCTGAATAAGATTATTTATTGATTTGTAGGTCTATACCTTCATTTTAATCTTGTATGGAGTTTTAACACTAACTTTAGTGTTTAATAAGGTGTTTCATGGGTATACAAGACTATATATAAGTTTTTGAAGCCTTCAATCTCCTTGAAATGTGATCAAGCACCCTAAAGCTAATCCTAGGGTTTAATGAGGGCTTAAGAGAAGTTAATCCTATTAGCAATATCTCATAGCATTTGAGCCTTGATTATCCTTAATAACACATAATATATTAATAATAACCCCTTTTAAGTTCTCCAAGATCCATATGAGGCAACATCTTAGATAGATTGAGGTTTGATCCTTAAACCTTTCTAATTATACATATTGCTAACCATATCTCACCTTATTTAGAATGATTCATAAAGTTTTAGAATTATCTTCACTTTAAATATTTTGTAAAGGATCCTATAAGACCTTACTCACTTTTTATGATCAACATCTTGAACCATGCATCTATACGACAGAGCTAGCATGTGCCTCAAATCTGCTACTCCTCTCTTGCAAACAAACTTGATGCTCTTTGAGGTGCCTACCTTAGGTTTGAATTATGTTCTTCACCTAAAATAAATTTATCAATGTATTTCATTCCATAATATATCTTATCAACCATGACAAACTCTTTATACACTTTACAAGTGGAAAACCAAGGTTTCACACTTCTTTTGAGAAGATAAGACTCTCAACTGGGGTCTAAAATTGCATGAATATCCTACAACCTTCTAAATAAGACCTAATTTATTTCACTATAAATATAAATACATGTTTATAATAGGGTATACTTACACTAAATATTTATACAAGGGGATTAAACACAACATTATATTTTAGCTTGATTAGAAATACCATAAATTCTACTAAAATACCCTAAACTATGCTAAAACACCCTGAACACTATTAAGAACTACTATAAACACTTTATAAAAGAGTATTAAATAGGCCTAACCTTAAGAGGTACCCTTATATCACTCATCAAGACCATGATGACTATTATTCAACATTATTGCCTCGCTAGCTTAGGAAGTTCCATGATATTGTTCTCAAGTTTCTTGAACACAAAAGTCTTCATAGGTCTGCAACTTTTTCTTTCAATTTCAACCTATTTGGTAATTTTTATTGACCACCTTCTTTATTTTAAAACCTCATGTTAAGGGTCAAATTAATTATTGGCTACCAAACATTCTTGGATAGGTTCTCAAATGCATGGGAACCTTTGACTAGTTTAGGATTCTCCTTGGATTTATCTCTCTCTAAACACCTACTAAGCTTTAAAAAACTCTTATATTGATAAAGAGGATCAACTTTTTTTACCATTGATTTCATTGTACTCTTTTGAATATGAAAACCTCCTTAGGAAAGGTGATTGGGAATAGTTGGAGCCTCATATGGATATATATAGGCTCATGCATCTCTTCATGATTATATCATGATCTAAAGGCTTTGGTCTTGATGACTTAAGTAGCCTACACTTTTATTAGGTAAACCTATGCAAAAAGAGAGTAGTTTTCCTAGATTAAAAACTTTCTCTCCACTTATTGAGAGCCTCACTATATTGAAAAACTTGATTTAACCTAAAAACCTATAGAAGTCATTTCTTGACCTAGTTTTTGCTCTAGTATTAGATTGAATACAAATTGAAAGTTTTTGACTGGCATAAGATCTTATATCAAGACCTAATGTTTCCATATTCACTTTGAAAATTCCATCTCCTTATCTGGTCATGGTTGAGGTCTAGGTTTGTGTATTCTCTTATGAGTTTCATACATTGTCTCTTGACTTAAACCATGTCTAGGATCCTATATTCACTATCCTAATTCTATTCAATCTCCATGTAGCCTTATAGTCCTTGTATTGATAATGGTACTTTAAAATCCAATTAAGGGCTAGGCATATTATTAGAAGATTGGGATTCATAACCCAATTTTGGGGCTCTTGATAGACTTGAAATATTAGTGAAGGTGATATTGATGCTTGGATAAATGTCCATATTCCCAATCATGCTTGGTTCATCCTTGAATCACATTCATCTTCTAATCAATCCTCAGTGTTGAATCAAGGTTCCCTACTAACTATCCTAGCATATTTAGGCTTAAGACAAACTTATAACCTTCAAAAATTCTTGTAATTTAATTTTTATCCTATATAAGCCCATGTTTAACATTTCCCTTTAATCTTTATGACCCCATCTCATCCTTATGTGGGGCTCTGACCTTCCCTTTAAACATCAAGGCTTTAGCACATTCTTCTATCATTGCTCATAGTTTGACTTGGTTATTATAAAGGTTAAGAGATTGATCTTGTCTTAGAGACTCATTATGGATATGTGATTTATTTGAAACTAACTTAAAACCTAGATGAATCTTATTATAAGATGCTAGGGCATAATGTAAATTTTGTAACCTCTGAAGTCATGTTTTGAGTTCAAATGTGCTACATTGATAGTGATATGAAATACACTTTATTAAAGTCTATATCCTCTCTTTAGGTTTTCCAAATACTTCATCACTTCCTCTTAATTTTTATAATAGAGTAAAATGACATAAACTAACACTAAAATGAAGCCTTTTTAAAACCTTAAACCTTGTTATATTTCCTTAATCAATGCTAACTACTTTAATACTGACTGAGTATCTTGAATTCTGCTCATACAACTATAGCTTTCTCATTTTTGATACTATGTGGTTAATATGTAGACTCTTATATGTTATTTTGGCCTTGATGTTCATGGGAGTTTGAATAACCATTCACCTACAACTCTTCCATAACTTGCACAATCATGTTTTGAGCCTAACTAGGCCAAGAGGCCCTTGTGCTAGGTACCTTGTGCATGGACCTTCATTTTGAGGAATCAATCTACTAAGGTATTTTGAGAGTCCACTTCCATTCCATGATTATAGTATTTTAATTGATTGATAAACAATCTCCTATATTGGAACTAACCTCCATGAATGAAAACTCTATCTTATTAAAACTTTCCATCACTACCTTGCATGCATATGTGTTGCTTTACATGCATGTTTCCTTTTCTTGGGTTTGAAATGTCACTAATCCTTGGATTTGATAACTCATAAGACACACTTATCTACAATAAGTAATATTGAATGGAAAGGATAAGATCATCTGGTCTTATATCACTCCATTTTATTTCAATGATAGCCATAACATGCATGGAAAACTCTAACTAATTTGTAGACCTATGCAATAACATTGGAGATTCAAATAATTAGGACCCTTAAAATTGAGATTTTAAGGAAAAAATACCTTTAAAATTCTTGAAGGAATTTTTATGATTACAAGGTGTATTCAAAACTTATTTTCCACACCAAGAACATCTCATAATGTTGGGAGACCTCATTTTCATGAGTGTAGACATGTGCCTTAGCTGTAAGGCTAGGATTTGATAAAAAATATAGAAACTCTAGATTATATGAGATTAAAACTAGTTATAAGAATCCTAGAAATCAAGATGATTCACTTGTATTCTTTAAGGATACTTATATTGAGGAGGGTCATTCATAACATACTACAAATCTCCTTGGCACTAGTGACCTATTATCTTCCTTGAAGATTAAATGACTCTCAAAACCTTTATTTAGCCTACATGGGTTGTGTGTGTATATATATATATATATATATATATATATATATATATATATATATATATATATACAACCCATGTAGGCTAGCTAAAGGTTTTGAGAGTCATTTAATCTTCAAGGAAGATAATAGGTCACTAGTGCCAAGGAGATTTGTAGTATGTTATGAATGACCCTCCTCAAGATAAGTATCCTTAAAGAATACAAGTGAATCATCTTGATTTCTAGGATTCTTATAACTAGTTTTAATCTCATATAATCTAGGATCCTAATAAGAAAAAACACATTAATAACTCTTTGCCTCCATTTATTTTATTTGGATAATCTTCAAGGCATAAAAAGTGAATCATGAACTCATTAGGGTTTTAAGGGTTTTTAGAGAAATTTGATTTCTTAACCATTGTTCATAAAGTTGAAGGATTATCCCTTTATGTAAACACCTATAAGAGGTGATTAAATAATCCATTCATCACCTTAAATATCCACCTTGAGCCATAGAACTTGATAAAATAGATTTATCTCAAAACCATGCTCCAAATGAGCTCTTTTCTAGTGAGTTTAGGATTATTAGTGATAGTTCATAGAGATATCTCCTTATCATTTAATTTTAATGAATAAAACATGTTATTTAAGACCCCCTATTATTATTCCAATGATTTTACACTACTATGAACATGTATAGCTGAGTTAACACATCTTGAAAGATAGCTTGTTTGAAGGAGATTTAGAACAAATTTTACCTTGATTTGGATCTTATAGGCATGCAACCTCTGTTTAAGGCCTGAAATGAGTTTATTTTATGTGGATAATCTTCCATGGCTCTTCCTAATCTGAACATGTCTGTATAGATTTGTACACTTGAGGAAAACCTCCAAAACCTTCTCATTTCTCATGAAAATCTCTATTTTTTAAGGGTTTCTTATATTTTTGCCTAAGAGTGATGATATTTGTCCATTAATGGACCTCCATGCCCATTAAAAAACTTGAAAAAGCCTTAAAAATCATAAAACCTACATGTTCATATTGGAGAGGGATGATTTTGAGCTATTAAGAGCACTTTTGCACATTTAGATGGGAAATAAGGATCACCATAAGCAAAAGAGAGGGACGATAAGTTTCTTAATGAGTTTAACCTCCTTTGTATGAAATCATGGAATGATGGAGATGTTTTGGTGTTATGAGTCTCTTTGAGGCATTAGAAAGGGATTTTGTATTTTGACTCACCTAGTTCAATTATCATGAAATTATAACCCTTTTAAAACCTTCTCATGTATTTTTGAGATCATTTTAATACATTTATGACTTAATCATATATCTTATGGACTCTTTTTACCCTTTTCTCTTCACAAATTGAACTTTAAAAAATAACCTTGCTCTAAACTATGCAGTGGTAGAATTATACTTTTGACCAAGGGATGGATTGAATTGATTTGAATGTCTTTAAACATATAATGACACTCAATCATACTAAATAATAATAAAAAAAGGCATAATAAAACCAAATATGCATTGATGAATCATCTATAAACTTATTTATCAACTATGACCCATGATAATGAACATAAAATTATCTCAAAGCAAATAGAAGCACACAACCTAAACATACCTGGTCCATAACACTTTAGAATTCATGAGATACATGTAAATAAATTTTCTAAATAGACTTTGTGAAAAAATACTCTCCCAAATCAAGTAGGTGTTCTAGGACCATAGGTGGCTAAAAAAGCCAACAATACCCAACTAGATCTTATCTCATCTTATCATCTCTAATATGATGGGAAAACTAAAGTAGCAAATAATAAATTTGAGTTTTATCTTCATTTTTTTTCTTCAGATAAACACAAGATATGGGTTTAATCATTGACACTATCAAAAATATCATTTAACACTTATTTCCATACCTCATCCAAAATGTCTCTATTTTTGGTGCTATATGGGTACCATCCACCATCTATCACCTAATAATTGAGGGTCTAGCTAAAGATTTGAGTAATTGAAGAATACATTCAACATTAGAAATAGGTACTCTCTAATATCAAAAATAACATTAAAATGATGTAGAAGCACATGGAGTAGCAAGTTGACCAACACCACAAAAAAACATTTTGAAGTCAAAGATTGGATTTTTTTGAATTTACATCCATAAAAGAAAATGTCCTTGACACAAAATAAAAATTATAACAATATTTCACCTAAGTATTATGTCCCTTATTAATTCTTTAAAAATATTGTCAATATAGCATACACACTAGGTTTACCTCAATAATGAAATTACATCCAATCATTCATGTTTCTTTCTTGAATAAGGTTTTTTAGACAAATAATTTTTGCCCAAAAAAAGCTAAAAAAGTTTGATTAGGAGGGAATACTAATTTTTGAACCCAAGGGAATAATACAGACATGCACTAAGCGGTTGCACATAAGGATAATTACTTAGTATATAATCAAGTGGAAAAATTTAGCCAATGAATATGTCACATGGGAAGATGAAAAATTCTTGCATAAGCATCCAAGGATAGTCAACATTGAGGATAACATTGATTTGACAGGGATGGGAAGGATATGCCATTATCATATAACATGGATTGGGATATGTGTGGCCAACTTGGGGATATCATAACCTTTCATTAATTCATATGATTATTTCTATAAATTAATATTAGTATTAGGGTCAACTTAAGGTGATTCCATAACATAATTAAGGTATATATATATGAGGTAGTGGTTAGTATTTTAACATCATATTATGAATTATGTTCTTATTATAAGGTCGTGGAGGTTTCTCCTTCAAAGTGGATCATAATTTATTAATATATTCAACTCTATTTCAGTCATATTGTGATCTATTGCTATGATTCTGATTTATTGGTGAAGCATATCATAATACTTATATTCCTTACTTAGGCTATATATATTGTCACTATCTTAAATCCTAATTATTGGTTATTATTTATACTATATATATATATATATATATATATATATATATATATATATATATATATATATATATATATATATATATATATATATATATATATATATATATATCACTCTTAAATTATTAAATAAATTTTCAATAGGATTTTATTATCTTATGGGTGCATGTCAATTTGACAACATGAAATTAACGAAAATAGTAAATAATGATATTATAGACAATTTTAATATAATTCATGTATTTATAGTGTTTTTTTCATGATTGCATAAATTTTATTACCTAGGATCTTATTATTACACTTTAATTTCATATTATACCTTTAATATTATTTTATTATCATCATTTAAACCATAGCTTATCTTCATTTCAAATTGGTTTTTAAATATAAATATGGCGTATCCCTTCTGTGTTTATGCATTAATTTTTTTTGCAATTATAGAAAAAAGGCATGTATACTTGAACATTTTTATTTATATTTTTATCTAAACAATAATTTCTTATTAAATTTTTATTTTAATGATTTTTTAATTTCTTAAGTTTAAATTTCAATGCATCATCATTATAAGATTGGATTTTTAATACTTTGATTTATCCAAATCATACTTGTAATGGTGTGGATTTGAAAACAAAAATAATAATTTGATTAAAAAAATGCATCAAAAGATTATTTAAAGGGATAATTAAATTATTTATCTAAAAATCAAACTTTAATTTTAGAATAAAACTATTCATTTATTGCACACCTCACACAACAAAAATATAGGTGAAATGCAAAACGTAGTTCACTCACTTAACACCAAAATTACATCCTTTGAAAATGTTAAATCTTATAATATTAATTTAAACTATGATTTTTTATCTTGTAGAGAGAATATTCCTTTTCACACTCATTTTTATGATCCTGGTTTGAAAATTGCAATTGATGGGTTATTCTGCTAGTGATCTTGGTAAGCATGAACATGGCAATGTTGAGCCTATTTCATTTAAAACTAACTCAAAATTTGAAGGGATTAGTTTTAATTATTATAATGTGAATGTGAAGTCACATTTTACCCCTCATCAAATGAAATTAAACCATAGTTATTTTAGTTATAAAACTACTTGTGTTCATCCCTTGTTTAAAAATGATAAACATTATGAGCATTATGGTAAACAAGGCCATGGTATAACTAAGTGTTGGAGATTTATTCCATGTAAATATTGTAGTAAAATAAATAATTACATTTTGATTTTTTATAAAAATAATAAAACACATAATTCTAAACATAAAAAAATCTGGATTCCTAAAGTTTTAATGAACAATGATTTGCCTTCTTTTCACTTCTACATTTGTTTCACGTAGGATATCTTTTATGAAATACAAAACATCATCTTTGTCTTAGTGTATTGATTTTGTGCTTACTTTTTCTTGTAATTTGTCAATTAAATATGCCTTTTTTAGATCTAATTTCAATTTTTACTAACTTATTTTGACCATGCAAGATTCAACACTTTGTTTATGAAGTTGTATTTTTGCTCTTTAGATTTAATTTTATTACATTAAATGTATGTAGATCATATTTTATGGCATGATTATTTATTAAGTAAATATTAGTGTAATATTGTGTGTTTTATAAGTATAGTGAATAATTTCTTGTCATCTCCTTTCTTGTTGGTCTTTGTTCTAAGTAGGATCATCCTTCTTGTTTGAAAAGAATTCATGAAGATTATCGATGATCACACCTTCATATTTTCAAGACTTTTGGCAACACCTACTCTCTTATTCTTTATTTTCTAAAATATTTATAATTCCTCTTAATAAAGGAATTTTTCATTAATGGGGACTATAAATTAATGTAAAATACCTTATTTGTTTAGGTTTTTTCCTCTTTTGTAAACCCAAAATAAAGCTTAAGTGGGAGTGTAGTAGAATAATATTTATTTGGGTTAAATTTATCATCCTAATTGTATTTATGTGCATAGGTTTTTGTATTATATGAATTTATAATTCACATATTTTGGATTTATGAGGTGTCATACATATTTTATCCCTTTTGAAAGGAATATTAGATTTTCATGTCACATGTAACTCCTTCAACACTTATCACCACACTCCCCTCTCACCTTGTAGGGATTAGTGACACTAAGAATACACTAAGAAGGTTCTACAAGACTATGATGGAGTTTCCTTGTAACTATTTTTGGCCCACTAACTCTATTTAAAGAGATTTATTCTCTCTCTTTATACAAATTGAGACAATTTATTACTAATCTCTTGAAGGTTAGTATTTTTTATTATTCTCTCATTTATTATCTTCTATTCATAAAGATTGTTATCTTGGAAAATGTTGATGTAATCCTTCCTTATTAATGCACGTGGGTTTTTTTGGGTTGATTCAGCTTACCCACATATCACTTTGTGTCTAACATTCATATTATGTCTTACTTTTGAGGTGATATCTTATGTTTTGTGCATTATTTTACTTGATTCAACATTTATTTTCAAGACCTTGTCAGTTATTATTACAGAAACATATTCAAATCTATCATTTGTATATGTTAGGATCCACTTAGATATGATGAAATTCATTTTTGTTTTTATTTCATGGGTTTTCTATCTTGACATTTTTTGAAATATTATGAATATGATCAAGTGTTTTATGCCACCATGCCATGTTTTCTTATGCCTCGATTGTCATATTTTACACCTTTCCATGGTTATCCCACATGAAAACATATTCTAATGTTACTTTAAATAATACTATATATACATGTACCCTAAGTCATTTCATAACAAACAATCATCTCCTATCATACACATAAATCAAATATTATAAACGAACCTTCAAATTTTACCATTATTCCACTCTCTATCTAATGAAGTATTGTGGTTGCATACTTGTAACAAAATAAGGATGGCATCTAGTGAAATAACATATAATATTATTGATTTCACAGGGAAATAAGGTAGAGTATTGTATCACTCATTGGGATGGGTCACTCATATGTGTAGGAATATATGATCCATAGTTATAATTGTGTGTGATTTTCAGAGCAACCCCCACCCAATGGGACCATTCCACTAACTTTGAATATTTACCATGCACTGATAGGGATTGAGGCCAAATTATGGTTAAATCAAAGGAGAGAATATTTTAAAATTTGTGCACATCAATCTAGTTATTAGACAAAGGTTTTTGGACATATACTACTAAAAAAAGTTCCAAGAAGTTTAAGACATTAAGGATCTACAAAACCATTTTTGGACATGTTTGAATACTTTTTAGGAAACATTGTCATTTTTCAAATTCCCTTTATAGCCATTGAAATTTTTGGAAAAATCTAAAACTTGTCACTATTTACTTCCTATGGGATATTTTACACCACTTAATATTTACCTTTATATCATCATCAATCATTATCATAACTCAAGTAAGTAAAAAACCCAGAACATCTCTATATATTTTTATTTATAATTTTAAATTTAATTACTCGAGGTACTTTCATTCAATCTCATAATTCAAGTCATTAATTATTATTTATTATATTAACATTGGATATAGATTATCTCCTTACATTTTATGTGGTTGGTATATCATTTTGAACATTTGTATTGCATTCAAATAAAATATTTTGGTGAACTCTCATTTTAAAATATCCAAAATTAGGGTTTCATTCTCTTGTTCTCTCTAGGGTTTGAAGTTGTGGTTGTTTTAGATCTAATTTATCTAGGGTTTTTATTTATTATTAAAATATAATTATTCATAGATTTTTTTATGTTATATATATTTATATAATGCATAAATTAAGAGAGTTATATCTAATACACCTAATATGAGAAGTGTTAGATTGAGAGGTATAAATATTGATTTGGTTCAAATTTATTTTCTTAGTAACTTTACTTGTTTGAAAAAAAAATTGTGAACCTTAATGATGATGATAAAACATAAAATTTGAATGATAAAAATTCATAGCTTGGAAATGATAATGAGTTTGATGCTAATGTTATGAACGGAAATTCTAGTAATGATTATATTTTAAAAATTACTACTATGATTAAACATTAAATAGAGTGTTTGAAAAATTTGTTTCATCCTTTCCTAAGAAAATTGATATCATGATTTATGTTGATATAAAAGAACAAAATAATATGAATTTATCTAAGGAATATGTATTAGAGGAAGTACATATTTCAATAAATATTTGAATGTGTCAATTACACGTACTAGAGGTTTTCATTTAAGTAATGAGGCTAGTGATCATAATGATTCTAATTTTATGAATCTACCTACTAATTATGCTCATGTTACCATGTTTATTCCTTCTCAACTTAATGCTTATTTTGTTCTTTCTACTATTTTTCAACCTTATCAAACTATTTATCAATCTTCATATTTTGGTCATGGTTAAAAAACATAGTATCTATACCCACACATGGTAATTTTACTTTGGCTCCTATGTATTAAGATGCATCTATTCAATAAAGTATTAAATTTATGCAAGTGAAAATTCAACATGTTCCTCAAGTATTTCAAAGGTCAAATCACATGGTTATTTATCATGAGATATTACATAGCCGATTGGATCATGTGGTTCTTATCTAACATTTTCCTACTAGTTTAATTACACCTAAGTTTGAATTATTCAAAGACCAAGGTGATTTATCACATCATATTATATATTTTTACACTTTATGTTTTGACTTAAAAAATGATAGATTTTTGACTAAGATATTTCTTATAAATCTCAAGTATTATTCCTTCAATTAGTTTTACACCTTACCATTAATCTCCATGCAATATTTAAATGTTTTGGCTAATTTTTTCTTAGATCATTCTTCCATGAAAATTAACCAAAAGCTCACATTTTCATAGCTTTCAAAACTTAAAAAAGGACCTAATAAGCCTATTAGTGAGTATGATATTAAATTTAAAATAATTATTACCAATATGTCTCACCAATTACTTGATATTGAATTATAGAGTACTTTATCTCTAGGGTAAAGTGATGTATAAGACATATACATATTTTATGAGATTTTCATACATTTTAAAATTGTGAGATCATGATTTTAGAGGTAAATACACTTAAATATGGGTCTAGTGATCCTATCTCTCATGGAGTTAAAAATCAAGGTAAATCAACATTAAAGGTTAATGCTAATGATAATCTTTATTTTCAAGCTAAGAATAAGGTAAAAAATGTAGTAAATGTAATATATGAACCTACTAGAAAGCATATCCTTTCTTCTTATGAGTTTAGACAATTGAAATGGATAATCGAGATTCCTCACCAAGTTCTTAAACAATTAATTGAATGAAATATGATAGTTTTACCTCCTCAATGTGAGTTTGAATCATATTAGTATTTACCTAAACTTTATGTTGTGAATGTATATATTTATGGGTTATTCGGAACACCAAATTAGGTTGGATAGTCACCTATCTAGCCTCTCCTAAAAAATACCTAAAAGTCTCTCCAAGGTTTATATCTACCAGGTCACAATGTATTGGGTAACCCTAGTTGGTTAATATGTAATTGTTTGAATTTAAGGGGCTTGCTGGTTTGAAATTTAAATAAAGTTTTGTATTTAATAGATTAGAGGGTAGTGAGAGTTTGTATTTGTTTCATCAAGGTCTAATGATAATGAACATGCATATAATTGTTTTGCCCACATATAAATCAATGTTTTAAGATTAAAATAAAAAGAATGTGGCTGATTTTAACATTTAATCCATTGTAAAATAAACATTCAATAATGCATTAATGAGGTGATAATGAGAGATAATTTCAATTAAAATTAAATATGAAAAATTAGATTATATTTAGATTAAATTGAAAGCCTAGATTTTTATTTGATGGGGTAAAATTAATAGATTTTACAAGGACCTGCAACCTAAGTATAAGCAAAAGTATGATAAAATAGAGCAAGCCCCAAGGGTTGGGAAACAAAATACAAAAATATAGAAAAAAAAATATACCTACAAGTGCAAAAGAAAACACATAGAAATCAAAATAAAAATTACTTAGGGAGGAAGGAATCCTTCATGAGTGCCTTACTGGTGTCAGTGTCCTTTGCCTTCTTTATCAACTTATTCCTAGTTATCTTTACCCAAGTTCATTACCTGGACCTTACATAATGTCCTTCAGCATGGTCATCCTCAGATTATTTTGAGGAAGCTCCTTTTCTAGTGTCTTTTTAAGGGGTGACTTGAGAGAGGGTTTTGGAGAATGTACCTTCACTGCCTCAATATCCTATTTTTGGGGAGTGCCCTCAGCCCCAAGGTGTTGTGAAAAGGATTATATCATTTTGGTATCTTCCATTTTAATAGAGTTCCACTCCTTTATCATTCCATATAGGATAATTATAGATTCATGTAGTTTATTTTTGAAACCCTCCATCTATGTTTTGTTCATCTTGATTACCTTAGAGGGGGGGGGTCTTACCTTTTCCAGAAGAATTTGTAGTATTACCCTCCTCAAATGCAACAGGTTTTAGTTTGGTTACATTGAGTTGGAGATGGAGTTCCCTAGTGGTTCTCTTGGAGAAAGGGATTATGGGAGAGGGGTTGGATAAAAGGTAGTGAGAATCCATGGTTAGGTCTTCCTCAGGGGAATCCTCTTCCATATAAGACCCTCCTAGTGGGACTTCTTTACCGTGTAGGGTCTCTCCTTGCTTGACCAATAAGAAGATAAGTCTTTGATGAATGATGGTATTTTATTCATTTATTTGGAAGGTGAGGGACATGAATTCTAAGGACTTAATAATAAATTAGGGTAAACTAATCTTAAAACCTTGTAAGTGATTAAGCAGTAGAAAATGGTGTGAAAATATAAGTATAAAGCTACCTTCCAAGGTAAGATATTTCATGATTTATAGGCACACCTCTGGCCAGTACCTTAGTAGGTCCATACATGAGAAGCCCTTATTATTGATTTTTATGGTCTCATTAGTCCTAAAGAATCTTTGCATTAGCTTCATTTTCTTAGATTAGTCTTTAAATTCTTTCACCCCCTCATAAGACATATCAGTAACCTCACCGATCATTTCCTCAGTAACATAGATTTTAATCCCCCTTATGTCCATGATTATCTTATTCTAGGTAGCCATGAACTCCTTTTTGAGGATTTCATCATGTCTTATAAACCTTTACATATATTTAGTTAGTCTCTCTTTATGCAAAATTTTCCAAACTTTCTTATTGGTTCAAACCTCCAAGCATGAGGTTGGCTCGAGTCTATCCCTATCACCCCCCATACTATGCTTATCTATGAGGAGGATGTTTGGGTGGTATTTGGGTTCTACCATGCATTGGTAATGATCAAGATTCATGTCATAAAGGTGCCTTAATGAATGAGCTTTACCCTAGCTTTTAATATTAAATCCTCATGTGAGATTATGATGAATAATCATGATTTTTAAAGCCATTTGCTTTGGATATGAATTTTGTGCATGTGGATACCACTTCCACACCTTATGAAATGATAGATTCATTTTGAATAGACTTTATGATGTGTGTTGGGACATGACTGCACTTAATCGATGGATAAAAAAATGTAAAAAAAAGAAGGGAAAAGAGAGGAAAAGATACATTTATTTATTTCAATTGAATACAATCCAAAAATCATTTTCACACCTAGAAAACATATGCACAACCACAAACATAGATAATGAAAGCATATTTGGGTAACTAAATTATTAAAGGAATGAACACAACCACCATTTTCATGTGTAGATCATGCATAAAAAACTTTGACGACCTTATATTAATAAAATATGCATGAATAACACAATGTTTGAGTTGATTAATTTTAGTTGAATACAAAATTAACTAACATAACAATAGGGTAATAAGTGTGAAAGGGGGATTACACTAGAAAAATAAAAAAAATTCATGAAAAAAATGTTTAGTTTGATGTCTCCTCATAGAATAAACAAAGAGCTAACCCTTTTTATGTCCATGGATTAAAATTTTATATAAAATTTGGTCAATGGAGGGAAAGAGTTTTCCTTCAAAAAACCTCTTCACTTAAATTATAACTTTCTCCAATTTCCCCTCCAAGTTTCATGTCCCATTCCATTTTCTATAAAGACAAAACCAAAAAAAATGTTATTTTTTCTCATTTAAATGCACATTTTCAAACTAGTTAAAAAACTCACTTAAGAGAACGTGAATATGTTTTTATCTATACATCATTCAAAAAAATTGATCATGCCACAATGACCACATTGGATTCATATTTTTCATGCCACATATGACATGAAAAATGAGGTCCTAGTTCAAAATTTATGGTCGAAAAGGCTGCCCTAGGTCATGTAGCTCAAAATGGGAAAATTTTGACATTTAAAAAAATATTAATTTTTCTTGATTTTTTAATAAATTAATAAAATTTAAAAAAATGAATTAATTTTAATTAAATTAATTTAAAATTAGTTAAAATTAAATTGATTAAAAACTAAATTATTTTTTAATTAAAATAAAAAATTAATTAAAAAAAAATGAAACAAAAAAATGGTCTTTGGCCAAAGGGGGACCAATGATTTACCATGTCTTGGTTAGGGTTCCCAACAGATGTGGTCAATTTTTAAACCATGACCACTAAACAAAATAATATTTAAAAATAATTGATAAGCCAATAAACCTAGTAAGAATTTTCATTCTGACTAACAAAAATAGTTTTATTTCATTGCTCGTAGACCTAGTCGAGATTTTTATCCTAATTAGGCAAGGACATTTTTTTAAAAATAACTCACATACCTATTCAATTTTTTAAATCCAATTAGGTCTATGAAAATTAAAAAAAAGGATCCTAGACCTATTTGGGGAAAATATTTTGATCAACATTGAAAATGAAAATTTTGAAACTTGTAGACCTATTTAGGGTTTGGAACCCTGATTGGTCTTGAAGCAAATGATTTTGAATTGAAGCCATAATAGACTTACTTGAGGTTATGAGCTAGTTTTTTCAAGTGCAAACTAAATTATCAAAGCTCTATTTTTTGACCAAGTGTCTTATATGAATTTTTCTCACATGAACTTGGTCATCAACCCATACTCTTAACTTGAGATAACTGAGTAAATAATATTTTCAAAGGAAATTAAATGCATTAAAACTCCAATTTTACTCTAAATGTTCTATATGAATTTTTATTTCACATATGCAGTCATCATAATAGAGTAGGCTTTAGGTGCAAGTTTAGCATGTAAACTGAGACAACCTAATAAATTAACTTAACAGATTCGAGACTAACTAGCTTGCAAGCACAAGTGAGAGTGAAGAAAAAATTAAAAAAGGGGTACAATGGTTTTAGAGGAATTAAGATGTGTTGTTCAAGTAAAAACAACATATTATGATTATCTAGAGATTTGTGTCATACTACCAATATATATTTTGTATTTTTATTTAATATTTAAATCTAATTTATAATAATGTGATTCAAGTTGAAGAACACAATTGTTCATTTAATGAATCAATTGGTCCATAAAGAAAACACTTGAAATTATTTACCAATCCACATTAAAACCATGATACTAAAAATAAATAAAGCATTCATAAGGTAGCTCATAAACAACAATTTTTTTTCTAATGCTCATATCTTAGATGGTTTCATAGGTGTGGTCATGGATGCACATAAATAAGTTCCTTATATTACATTTTATGACCATGAAATTCTAATACATGATTCTAATAATGAACCATTATTCATACAAGCTTTAATTAATTCACATTATAAGTTGACAAATGACATTATGGTTGAAAATGGTTCATGTTTACACATATGCATAGTATAATTTTTTGATATTAGATGATACATAAAAAATAATTAGTTGGTACAACCATTATTTTTAAAATTATGACAATTTTATATGAACACCTCTTAGGGATATCAAATCACTTGTCATCATAGGTCTTAATACCTTTTTAGTGTCATTTCATGTATTTTTGAATAACAAGACATATGATGTATTATTAAAATCCCTTAGATATATCAAATTAGAGTTATCATATGCACATTACATTAAATTCTAAAGTTTTTGAATCATAAAAAAATGTTTACTATTTGAGGCACATATTTTGAGACACCCATAAAACATCAACATGAGGTATTACTCAAAGTGCCACCTAAATATAAGATCATACAACCTCAAGTGATTTTTTTAGAGTTCAATTACCTACACATCCATACACTAAGGTAGTATTATTTCAACCTCTTGCCTTTATTCAATCTAAATCACCTAGTAAGGTTTCAATTATACGATACAAAAAAAAGTGTTTCTTTTCAAAGGAATAAAAAAACTATTTCAGCTAATTTCCACAATAATGATTACACTACTAGTGATGATGATTATGGTTACTATAAAACTCATGATTACATTTTGGATACTGCTAGTGACACTTTTGACTCCTTATATTCATGGTCCATGAGATCCTTGGATCTTAATCATAAAGAAGTGTGGGAAAATTATTACACATATGATGGACATTTAGATGGTATTATAAGTTAGCATTGCTAACCTATCTTATGTGATTCAATATAATAAGCAAATCTGTAAAACTTATTTTTTAAATTTTTCTCTATTTATTGTGTCTCTTTATAGATTTATCTCTAGTTTCATGTATGAATTTTGGGTTCATCATGTTTCCTTATAGATTTTCATTTCTATCCTCCCTTGAGTTTTTTATTGCTTCATCTTTCTTCTAGGAATGAAATTTATTTTCTTGCTTTAATTTTGAGGTTTCCTTCTTCTTTCATGTTTTGATTAACATTGAAATTATTATATCCCCTTGATTTATGTTGATTGCATTATTTATTTGACCCTTTTACTTTTGAATCTTATTTCCCATTATAAAACCTTACTAGGCTTACCAATGATGAAAACAAACAACACACACACACACACACACACACACACACACACACACACACACACACACACACACACACACACACACACACACACACACACACACACACACACACACACACACACACACACACACACATGTACACATGCACACACACACACACACACACACACACACACACACACACACACACACACACACACACACACACACACACACACACACACACACACACACACACATGCACGCGCGCATGCACACACACGCACACACACGCACACACACACACACACACACACACACACACACACACACACACACACACACACACACACACACAGACACACACACACACACACACACACACACACACACACACACACACACACACACACACACACACACACACACTTACACACACACACACACTTACACTTACACACTTATATGTTGAGGCCTTATTCCCTAGGGTGCACTAATTTTTTAGGGAAGTTGGAGACTAATATGAATTATCCCCATTCTTAATTCATCTAATTTTCACCCTTTGGCTTGCATATTTCTTGATTTCTCTTGAATTTATTTCCTTCCATTATTTTCTCTCTTGGTTTTTTTCGCTTTTTACTCTTTACTTATTTCTTCCTTGATTGAGATCTCATTCCTTATTCTTTATTTTTATTCTTGGCTTGTTTCTTGCTTGCTTAATTTTTTCTAAAAATATTATAATAAAATAAATAAAATTTATTTTCCTTTATATTTTATGGTTACATAGTGGTACATGGTTACATATCCTTTCTTATTTATTGATTTCTAGAGGTTTACATATCCATTGTCTATGCACATGCTTCTCATGATATTATTCGAGTTAGATGAAGGATATTATTTTATTTATTTTTTATATTTGGGTGATATAAATAACATAAAACTATTGGAATTCATATTATGTAAAATAGTACCTTAACCAAATAAATATGAATGTAAAAGAGAGATTAATTTCACTTACTATATTTATAATTGACAAAGAAAAGAGGGAAGATATTGGACTTAACTAATATTATAATTTATACTTCTTAATAGATACATCATAGTATTTAAGAATGTTATGTATTAACTTTGTAACTACCTAGATAAAAAATATGACTTTAAAATATGCCAAGATGCTATCGATAAAACTCAGACCCCTACAATGACTGATACTATCCTTTATCTATTGGTATTATCCTAATACATTTTTATAGTTTTTTACATCAAATAATTATGCCCTAATCTATATATCATTTATTTATATTCAATTGTCCTTAATCCTTAGTTGTGTATGATTTTGTGATAATGTGTCAAGGAAGTGCTAGTGTATTTCTTAAACTTTTTGTCAAGTAAAGAGTGAATGACCAAATAATTTCCAATTAAGTATGACCTTAGGATTGAATTTTGTTTATAGATGAATATTTGATATTCACCCCATAACCAACATATTAAAATATTTTGGTTGACCAAATGTGATGTAACCAATAAACCCCTATTTATTTTGAAGTGGAGACCCCCTTGATCTAGATGCATTTATCTTAACAAGTGCATGTTTATTTGTATTGGACTCAAATAAATATTTGATGTTTCATATTTAATTTGAAGTGAATACAATAAAAAATATTTTTGTTACTTTTTTTGATTTATAATATCATGATTTAAGTTATCATGAGTAGACTCATATATGTAGATTGAAAGACTTCATTTCTATGCATTAAGTCATTCTATATTATTGGAATCAATGATGATTGATGAGGCCTTATTGGATTTTTTTAAACTTTATTAAATATAATTTGAAATATTTAATATTGGATACTATGATGTAGAAGCATCTAAGGTTTATTTTAATCTTGAATCAAAAAATTATAGAGTGGAGTGTTTTTTTTAGGTTTCTAGGTTGTGGCCTTGTTTGTGTGAGTTTGTTAATCTATTAGAATGATGCTGAAAAATTATTCTGTTGTTGTAGGAATAATGTATATATATATATATTTTTGCTTATGTCAATCTATGTGGACTATAGTCATTGGTTATAAATTATTCTTCAATTGCAGTAAGAATTTGATGATAAAATTTGGTGAGGTCATAACACCTAAAACTTACAATCTTTTCCCCAAATTTTAGATTATTTAGAGTCACCAAAAAAATGTACCATATAATTATATAATAAAATAAGGATGTTTCTCTTTCTAAGGTAAGAATTTTATGATGAAATTTGGTGAGTTTATAACACTTAATAGTTAAAATATCTATTGATTTTTTAGATCATTTGGAGTCACAATCAAATCATACCATCTAATTATGTCATAAAAATTGTAAGTATTTTAAGCCTTATAAGTTAAGAATTATATGATGAAATTTTGTGATATGGTATTAAATAACATTTTAAAACTACGTGTTAAATTTTAGAGCATTTAGATTTATAAAAATAATGTACATCCATTTTTATCAGACTATGTTTATGATATTTGGCAAGATGATTATCTTGTTGTGATAAGATTTGGATTTTAATTTATTTTGAGATAGTATTAAATGAAAATTTATATATAAATGCCAACTTTTATATTTTTTCTATTAAAACATTAATGTACCATTCATTTTTGTTATACTATGCCATCTATCTAGTCTATGACACTTGACAAGATGGTTATTTGTATGCAATAAGAATTGGATATATAAATTTGGTGAGATGTTAGAAATTATAATTTATAATTTGTGTTAAATTTTTTTTACTAATTGGATAAATATCATTAAATTTATGATAGTTTTTGTAGCTATCATTTTGCGTAAAAAATGTCACATGATCACCCAAGAGTCATCAATTTGTTTTTTACTATAGTATCACTTGGAAATATAATATTTTTGGAGGATATTGGTGTTTTAATATTATTATTAAATTACAAGTATCTCATTATGAAATGCAACCATATTAATGTTTTATACTTATGTGTGGCTGTCTCTTCTCTGTGACATATGGAAGGATATTTTACTAATAGTTTGGTGTTTAATCATGAAAAATAAAAGATGCCAAACTATTATACATTATGTTGAGGTCAAGTAAGTTTAAAAGACACCCCATTAATATTTTTATGTTTATATAAATATGACATTATAATAAGGAATATTTTTTTAGAGAGGGATGAGTTGTGAAGAAGTAAAAAAATGAGTTGTATCAGTTCAGGAGGAACTATATGAAAGTCTATAACTCATTCATGTAGTGTAATAAAATTATAAATGCATGTGTGAGAGTGTGAATGTGATTTTTTATTCTAATATATTGTTTTTAATATGAATGAAATGAATATGTGTTAAGTGAATCATGTCTGAGTATGTCCTAAATGTGTGTCCATGGATAAGTGTTTAACCCAAGCAACATAGAGATAAATACATAACTCAACTATTTCCTCTCTCTAGTTATTGAAGATGTGTTAAGTGAATTAAATATGAGTATGTATTGAATTTTTGTCCATGGATAAGTGTTATTCCTAAAAAAAAAAATTCTAAAGATAGACCTTAACTACTTTTCATCTCTAGTGTTTACACCAATTGATATTAGAGTAAGGGTTTTTATTGGTTGGTTGTGTGTGGAACTCTAGTATGAGATTTTTGTAGGTAGTGAAAGAGAAGTATACTTGAGTTTGATAAAATTTGTTAAATATAATTTTCATAAATTTATTTTATATGTGTGAGAAGTCTTGAAAGTTGAGAGGGAGTTAGAGAGGCTCTATTTTGAGTATGTTGCAGGTTGTGAAAGACAAGCTTGTTGCTTGTGGAAATATGCCACATAAAGGAGGAAGAGCACAAGAGGTGGATGAATTGAAAAGGATGGTGAAAGGATTAAAAACAATATTGAAAATTATTGAGACTAAACAAAGGGGAGATTGCATCTATAAGTGAAAAGGATGAAGAAGATATGCTAATGGGGATGCATTCCCTACAAGCAAGGTTAGATGTCTTGAAGAAACAAATATCTAGAAATTAAAAGAGACTGTTATAAAATAAGATTAAGTAAAGATTTAAATATATTTTTTATATTGATTTTTTATTGGTAAATAGATCCCTGATAAGCTCATGAAATGGATAGTGGAGTTAAAAATTTATTTTAAAATATGAGAATATTGAAGACCCCATGAAGGTGAAGGCTATTAGTAAGAGACTTTGCAGAAGTTTAGTTGTATATTAGAGAGATATCTAAGAAAGAAGATAGATAAAAGGAAATAAGAAGGTGAGTGACTAAGAACATATGGTTTCCAATTTGTTGGGTCATTATGTGTACCCAAAATTAGAGCAAAAATGGCTAAAGAAGCTTCACATTAAGGCTTGAGAGAGAAGAAAATAAGAACATTACCAAGAAATAAAATATGAGAGGAAATTTTCCATGTAATAAACTTAAGTATAATTTGATAATTATAAAGGATAAGGTTAGAAAAAATGATGTATGGTTTCCATGCAAGAAGCTCAATCTAATTTTTAGAACAACAAGATGAAAGAGAGATATGAACAACCCTTAAAGGAATAAATACTCATGAAAGAGGATATGGATGTGCTATTAGTTGAATAAAAATAATGTAACCCATTTTTTGATTATGGGAATGAGTTTGTGGTTTCCCATAAGTGGGAAAAATTAGAATTATCCTTGGTGAATGAAGGAAATGTATTTGCATTTTATATTTTTGAGGGTAGAGGATTAAGGATAACCAATGAAATATACATGTTCATTTGAAGAAATAAAAAAGGTGAAATACAAGATAAACCATGATAGAGTTATAGGTTTTCATGAAGTAAAAAATAGTGGTAGAAGAAGTGAAAGATAATGCACATGAGGAGATTATGGAGGAAAACCATCCATTTGTAGGAGATGGAAATAAAAATAAGAATGAGGAGAGAAAAATACATATAATTTTTTGAAACCATCATGAGGGATAAATATTTGATAATACTATGAATTTTTTTTAATATTTGGACATAATGTCCATGACATGTGATAAAGAGCTAGAAGAAGTGATTTTGGGAACTCTTAATTCCATTAATATGTTTGTTTAATGTGTAGTTCCTACAAAGGAAATGGAGTTGGAGATGGTGGACATGGTTATACGAAGAATATTTAAACATGAAAATAGTGTTGCATATGTGGGATAAACCCATATATATGTTGTAAGATAGCCTCTTAGGAGATAAGTTATGGATTATACTCATATGGATAAGGATAATGCAAAGTTATTTTTTCATGGCATAGTTAAGGAGATGAAATAAGGTGAAATAAATCAACCTAGAGTTTATATAAAGAGTTTGAGAAGTGAATAGGAGCTATCACAAGAAAAAAAACATAATGAAAGAGGTTTTGAGAAGCCCATGCCTAGTAAGAATCAAGATAATATAAGATGAGATGAAGAGAAGTAAAAGATGATTATTATATCAGCCAATGAAGTTGTGAGGATGGAGGAATCACTAATGGGAACTATTAAGTATCATGTTTATAAATTTAATTGGGATTGTAGCCAGTGTGTAGGTGCAAAAATGAAGAGAAAAAAGGCATTCAAAGAGGCATTCTAAGATGAATAAAGTGAGTTTATTGAGCTCACTAAATTAGAAGAGGAGAAAATAATTTGTATATAAACTAGAGCATTTAGAGAATAATAGTAGAGTTGGATGAGTTTCTTGACACAATAATAAATATAGTGAGATATGAGAAAGTGAATACTATCCTAGAGGTTGTACTTAGGCTATGGGTTATAATTCATATACCCAAATATATGTGGAATATGTAGATATGATATTGAGTATGAAAGAGGAGATGAAAACCATGAGAAAATAAAATGTAACAATATATAATGGTGATAGAAGGATGAATCCAACATTAGGTTGGATAGTGAGTATCCAAAGCCAAGAAGGCTTTATGAGGAGGTGGTCAGTCAGTGGTGGGTTTAAACTCACAAGGGAGAGTAAGATATAAGAATAAACATTTAGGTGGATATGGTTAGATGAAGGAGGGTTTTAGCCTAAAAGAAGATGGAAAGTGGAAAATATGAGCCTTTGGTAGAGGATGATGGACTATGGTGGGTATAACCCCACATAAGTGTTAAGCACAGAATATATTGAGAGGGGGGGTGAATCAGTATATTATATATCTTATAAAATTTTCCCTTTATCAAATTACACTTAATCAAACATTCAAAATATGCAATAAAACTCAAACAATAAACATCACACAAGATAGAGAGAGACACCAGATATAACGTGGAAACCCAATGTGGGAAAAAACATGGAGAATCAATCTCAAATATATTCATGAGATCAAACCCATAGGAGCACCATACCCATTTTCCAAGTACAAACCTTAGCTAAAATTCATGAGCACCAACCCATAGGAGCTTCAAACCCCTTTGTCGAACACCAACCCATCACTTATTTGTGAGCACCAACCCACAAGAGCACCAACCCCTTTGTGTATACCACACACCTATCTCTCAATGTTGCTATCTCAACAAATGATAGATCAATACAACATCTCCTTCCTCTCTCTCACCTTTTCTCTTCTAAGCTAGATATAACAAATACAAATCATATTCATCTCTCATAATTGATTTTCTAAGCTAGATATTACAATATCAAATCAACCTCTATCTCTCATCTTACAAATGGCTTCTCAAGCCTTTATTTATAGCTTTCCAAATGACCTTTGGCCTTCCCCATTTGTGACCTTTCAATCCTCATGGAAAATGGTGCCAATCTTGGATGACCCTTCATATTCAAGCCTTTGAAAAGTCATGTGGTGACCCTTCATGACCAAAAATGTCCTTCCCACTTTTGTCTTTATCTTTGGTGACTTTTCATATTCCTCAAAGTGTCCCTTCATGAGAAATTGTGCCTTTACTCTTTTGTCTTCACTTGGTGACTCTTGGTATTCCCCAAGATGACTCTTCATAGGAAAATGCATCCCATCCTTCTTTTGTCTTTATTCCATGGCTCTTCAACTTCTCCATCGGCCCTTTTTTTGTCTCATATGCAACCAAAAATATATTCGTTAATATTAAATAAATATTAACTCATATTAGCCAAGATATATTTATTACCAACAACATTAAATGCAATGGGGCATTTATCACCAATAATACTAAACATTTGACATCAATGACAATATTTCCAACAATCTCCCCCTTTGTCATTGATGGCAACCTCAATCCTGAAACTACCACATCCTGTCACCTGCACATACCATCATCTGAAAACATACAGTAACTCCCCCTTAATGTAGCAACCTGTACCTATTCCCTGTACCTATTTTTTTCACTTGTACCTATACCTATTATTCTCCCCCTTTGATATCAATGGCAAAGGGCCTACCTAGAGCTAACACTTAGCTCCCCCTCACTTGATGCTGAACATCAATGGCAGGAAGTAATAGAAATTACTCCCAACTCCTCTTGCCGATCTTTGAGAAGATATCTGATTTCACCTATACTTTGAGAATTTGCAATCAACTCATTTGAATATTTTCTTCTAATCTCACAACCTTCCACATGAAACTTTAAGGTGTATCCTTGATCACATATTTTCTTTACACTTAATAGATTATGCTTTATAAAACATTCTTAGTCTTGGTTCTACCATTATCCAAAATTAAAGTACCTTTTTTGACTATCCTGGTAGTGGTTTTATCTTAGAATCTCACTGTACCACCATTGATCTTATTTAATCTTATCTCCTATCATATGCCTCAAACATCCGCTATCAATGAACCATGGCTGATCTTTATCTCTTACATGCAAAGCTATTTACACCAACATAGAATCTTCAGGTTGTTTCTTCTGCCATGAACATGATTGAACCTTCTTCCTGATGAATGAAGATTTGAAACTTTGATCCTTTTTGATTCAATATACATGAGTATCATTTTCTTTCTCTCTAAAACTGTTAGCTCTTTTTCAACATTCTAATTTCTTATGACCATAATCATTTAAAACACTGCATATGCAAGAATCATTTTAATAGCCTCAAAGCATAATACTGATGCAAAATTTTCTTTAAAAATATATTCCATCAAAATCTATACAAATTAATCTATCAACTCACCTTCTTATCATGCAAAATATCCAAGATCCAATAGCATCCACCATGCTTTAATTTTCTTAAAAGTGTCTCCTTGAAGCCTAGAAGAGACACCCCCACACAAAAGGGTTCTAGAAATAAATCTCAGGAGATTCCCACATCTCCTCTATTTCTTCCTTGATCTTCTTGTGTTTTTCTTTTATAATCCGTTTAAGCATGTCTAACCTTTTTGAATTACTAACCTTATCATTTATGGTGTTCTTCTTTTTCTCAACTTTTGCAACTATCTTATCTTGACAAAGCTCATGCTCAAATGTAACAAGAGATTCTTTACAATCCTTCTTATCTGATTCTTTATCTACTATAGCAAGTAATTCATTTTCACTCTTAACCTCAACCTGATCAACCTTTACTATTTTAGGTCTCCAAACCTGAATTTGTCTTTTCTCATATTTCTTAGAGGCTTTATATCCTTTGACATACCTTGAATATCTCTTTACTTTATTTTGACATAATCTAGCAATATGTCCAACCTCATGATAACAAAAGCAAACAATATTTATCATACCTTTTTCTTGAATGTGACTGAGATCTCCCTTTGACTGATTACTTCTCATACAATATCTTGCCCTATGACCAACATGATGACAAACAAAACAATGGCCATGAAAAGAATTTGAAAACTTGAAAGCATTGGGCTACCTGATCGACTTCTTTGATTTGCCTTCAAAACTTGTATCCTTCTTTCCTTGGACTAATATTTCATGATCTTTCTCAACCTTGATTATAAACTTCTCATGATTATCCTTTAAAGAATCTAACTCAACCTTCAACTGATTACATTCTTCTTCTTTTGATGTTAAAATTGAAGTTGCAACCTCTAACTGATTTTTAAGATCTTGAATAAATATCTTATTTTCTTTTATTTCTATAGCCAACTTAGAATCCAAGATACACACCTTTTCCTTAAGATCTTCAAGCATAGATTTTAACTCTTGATTCTCCTTCTTTTGCTGCTTGGCCATCTTATGCTTTTCTTTGATCTACCTTCAATCTGTTAAACTTTTCAAAAAGGAACCTACTCTGATACCAATTGTTAAGCACAAAATATACTGAGAGGGGGGGGGTGAATCAATATATTATATATCTTATAAAACTTTCCCTTTATCAAATTCCACTTAATCAAACATTCAAGATATGCAATAAAACTCAAACAATAAACATCACACAAGATAGAGAGACACACCAGATATAACATGGAAACCCAATGTGGGAAAAACCATAAAGAATCAATCTCAAATATATTCATGAGATCAAACCCACAAGAGCACCATACCCCTTTTCCAAGTACAAAACTCAGCTATAATTCATGAGCACCAACCCACAGTAGCTTCAAACCCCTTTGCTGAGCACCAACCCAGCACCTATTTGTGAGCACCAACCCACAGGAACACCAACTCCTTTGTCGAGCACAAACCCAACAACAATTCATGAGCACCAACCCACAGGAACACCAACCCCTTTGCTGAGTACCAACCCAACAACAATTCATGAGCACCAACCCCTTTGTGTATACCACACACCTATCTCTCAATGTTGTTATCTCAACAAATGATAGATCAATACAACATCTCCTTCCTCTCTCTCACCTTTACTCTTCTAAGCTAGATATAACAAATACAAATCATATTCATCTCTCACAATTGATCTTCTAAGCTAAATATTACAATATCAAATCAACCTCTATCTCTCATCTTACAAATAGCTTCTCAAGCCTTTATTTATAGCTTTCCAAATAACCTTTGGCCTTCCCCCTTTGTGACCTTTCAATCCTCATGGAAAATGGCACCAATCTTGGATGACCCTTCATATTCAAGCCTTTGAAAAGTCATGTGGTGACCCTTCATGACCAAAAATGTCCTTCCCACTTTTGTCTTTATCTTTGGTGACTTTTCATATTCCTCAAAGTGTCCCTTCATGAGAAATTGCACCTTTACTCTTTTGTCTTCACTTGGTGACTCTTGGTATTCTCCAAGATGACTCTTCATAGGAAAATGCATCCCATCCTTATTTTGTCTTTATCCCATGGCTCTTCGACTTCTCCATGGGCCCTTCTTTTGTCTCATATGCAACCAAAAATATATTCATTAATATTAAATAAATATTAACTCATATTAGCCAAGATATATTTATTACCAACAACATTAAATGTAATGGGGCCTTTATCACCAATAATACTAAACCTTTGACATCAATGACAATATTTCAAACAATAAGTAGTAAGGAGAGGTGAGAATATGGGGACAAAATTGAAACTATCATGAGGGATTTAGAAATGGAAGAAAAAGATAGATAATAAATTGAAGTATTTTGTGTGTTGGAAGGGAACTCCATGGCCATTATACTTCATGGTCAAAAGAGTGGGTTTCTTCACTTATTCCATCTATGTGAGAAATAAATCACATTTTATAAACCTCAGGTGTATAATGCAGGAGCATCAAAGGGTTCATACAGTATTGCATCAAACAAAAAAAATTTTGGGCATGTTTATATAGGTTTTTAAGTTATGGATTTATTTGTGTGAGCTTGTTAACCTCTTATAATGATATTAGAAAATCATTCCTTTACCACAAGAAAATACATAAATATTTTGTTTGTTTTTATTATTCTATATGGATTATTAAGTCATTAAAATTATTTAGAAATAATTATTCAACTGAATTAAGAGTTTGATGATGAAATTTTGTGAGGTCATAATACCTAATACTTAAAACCTATGCACCAAATTTCATATCATTTAGAGTCACCACAAAAATGTACCATTTTATTCTATCACAACATTTAGAAAGATGTTTATCCTTTTGAGGTAATAATTAGATGATTAAATTTTGTGAGTTCATAACACTTGACACTTCCAACTTATGCACCAAATTTAAAATCATTTGGAGTCACCATTGAAGTATACTATCTGATTCTATCATAAAATTTATAAGGATATTTCTCCTTTTTTAGTAAGTGTTGGATGATTAAATTTGGTGAAATTTTAGTACCTAACATGTGAAACCTATGTGTGAAATTTTAGAGCAAGTGGAGCTAAAACAATAATATACCATTCATTTCTATTAAATTATGTCTATGACACTTGAAAAAATGGTTTTCTTGTTACGATAAGAGTTTGATTTCCAATTTTTTTGAGATGGTAGAAAATAACATGTGAAATTTATATGCCAAATGTCATATTACTTGGAGTTACAATGTTAATTTATAGTCTGTATCTATTTGACTATTATGTGTCTAGTCTATGACACTTGGTAAGATGGATCTTCGATTGTGGTAAGAATTGAATTGAATTTTATTTTGTAATAATATAAATTGTAGTGTATAAGCTATTTGTAAATTATTAAATCAATTGGATAAAGATAATTAAAGTTATGATAGTTATTAAAACTATCATTTGGCCTAAAAAATGTCACATGAGCAATTGAGAGTCATTAGTTTGGTTCTTTATCATAATAAAACCTAGGAAACTAATATTTTTAGAGGAGCTTGGTGTTTTAATATTATAACTACATGCCAATTATATCATTTTAAAATTTATAAATGGTAATGTTTGACATTTATGTGTGACAATATATTATTTGTGACATGCAAAAGGAGTTTTTATCAATAGTTTGGTGTTTAATCATGAAAAATAAAAGATGATAAAATATTGTACATTATTTTGAGGTTAGATAAGTTGAAAAGACAACCATGAATCTTGGGATGTTTATAAGAATATGAGATTTAAATAAAGAAGATATTTTTGAGAGAGGGATGATTTTGAAGGAGTAAAACTCTCCAAAAATATAACATAGAATTTTATTAGTTGAAGATGAGCTATATGAAAGTCTAGTACTTTTTCAAGTAATATAATAGTCATGTAGAGGAATATATGAGAGTGTGAGTTTTATTTTATATTACATTTTAATTTTTTAATATGAATGTAATGAAGATGCATTACATGCATCAAGTTTAAGTATGTGCTAAATGCGTGTCCATAGATAAGTGTTTGACTAGAGTAACACAAAGATAAGGGAAAACATTAACTAGTTTCCCTATATAGTTATTGAACCATAGTGTTTTTAATATGAAAGTTAAAAAATTAATTTAAACTAATTTTCAATCAAATGCATGCATTCATAGCTAATTTTTATTATTCACAAGTTCAAAGAATTATTTGCATGTATTCACATGGTGTCACATCAGATTTAAATTACTTTATACTAACTTGTATCTTTAGTGATAAATATTTACCTATCATGTAGTTTTTTTAAGTATAGATACTAAGGGGGTGGGGGTAGTTAATCATATCCATTAAAAATTTAAATCAATTTCACTTATCATTCATGAAGCATTCGTTCAAACACATACATCAATCAATGCATAAACAAGCATCTAACATATAAACACAAGAGATATGTGGGAAACCCTCATGGGAGATAAAATAAACTAAAAAATATCTTTTAATATAGTTTTATAAGTAATTAATCAATATTTAGTGAGGCACCAACCCCGCAAAAATCACCAACCCCTCACAGTCAAGCACCAACTTAACTAGGCCTTTAACAAGCACCAACTTACAAGGAGGCACTAATCCCCTAGGTGATTTAGCACCAAATAATCCAATTGGAAAATTTTATCACATTTTTAAACTTATTTATAACTCAACTGATGATTATACCCTTATTTTTTTCTTCGCACTCTTATATCTCTTTCAAATAGTTTATTAGGCCTCTTCGCTCAACTAGCCCTTTTCTTAGCAGAATTAGGTCATATAACCTTGATCATAATATATATAATCACTATTATAAATTTATTAAATATTAAAAACACTTATTTTATGGTCTTAAATCCCTCTACCTGGTTTCAAAACCTCTATATCATTCGCTCATGTCCTCAATATTCTAACTAGTCAAATTAGGCCTATTAAACCTTCTTCTATTACTTGACTTTTTATTTCACACACATTGGTTAAAAAAACATAAAAATAATTGTATAAACATTATAATATATCAAAAAAAAATGTTTCAAAAGTGAAACAACCATTATATATGTTGGTAACCACTCATAAGGACCAAAACCACCATTAGACCTAATAGAGACCTAATGCAATTAGGTCTTCTGAAAGCACACATTTCACCTTGACCACATTGGAACATATTGAGCCTAAAAAAATGGAAATAAAAATTAAAAAAAAACTTAAATTATACCCATGATAATATAACCTTAGGTACCTAACACCATTTATCTCATTTCACTCCTTGAACTACACCATTAGGCCTATTCAAAATCAGCCCTTCTCACTACCATAAAGTCTACCTTGAATATCTAAATTATAAAATAAAATTTTACAGATAAAAATATTAAAAATAACATGTATATAACTTCCATTACCTCATATTAATAAAAAATTCCATTATATTTCACCATATAGGGAAAAATACCTCAAATTGATCATTTCCATATGTTCACTCATAACTGCAAACATGCTTCAAAACCCAATCAAGAACCTTTGAATTTTAATTAATTATTTTGAGATTATTATGAATAAAAATATATCAAAATTAACCTATTATACCTATATAACAACTTAATATTCATTATATTCTTCAAATCTATGCATAATGACTCAGGAACATCAATCTCACTAATATACATAAAATTGCCCGAATGCTCCTAACATAGTCATGAAAACAAAGACTTATAACACATGTATAAACACTTTAATGAAATTAAAAATGGTTTATATTTTCATTTAAAATTAATATAAAATATTTAAAAAATTATATTACAAGGTTGAAATAGCAATATTGGCCTTATAGACCAATCTCATGGCTTCACTGTACACAGACCTCATTGTGTTAGATAAGTCATTTTGAGATCAAATTTATAACATAAAAAATATTTATTAAAAATTATTAAAAATATGGATATGTGTTATAGTTATTTAATAATAGACCCATGCATTTTGATCCATTCCTAATCATTGACAACCCATCCCTAATCTCATTCTCACTTTTGCCTAGTTTTCTCATTGTCTTCCTCACTAGGCCTTTTTAGCAATAGGCCAAATTTCATGATCAATTTATTAATTTTTAAGTATATAAAATACTTATAAACTTACATGGAAACAAAATAAAAGTCTCACACATAATCGTACAATTATTTTCATGCTTTATCCTAGTCAACCTTACCTATTATACCAAATATCTAAGAAATGAGGGGTTTCCTATAGATTTCATTCACTCTTATGATATAAAAATGCCACATAAAGGAAATTTTGAGAGTATTATACATTATAAAATTATAAAAATATGTCATATAATTCATTTTTATCCATTTCTATCAATATCTTCCATATCAGGTCATTATGAGGGTTTAGACTGCCTTCCACTCTTAACAATTGTTCATAAATATTATTCCCTAAAACCAAAAACTAATGCCAATAAATTTAATATAGGACCCTTAAAAAAATATGATGAACTACTTATATCCTCATGAAAAGGTTTAAAATGCCAACAGGAATAAGAAAAACCTTTTTAGGCTCACAACATTCCATTCTAGCACTTGAGAGACCTAAAGATCCAATTTTCATGCTTTATTATTCAAATAAAGATCTAAAAATTCATGATCACTCTTGAAACAACCTATCACACCTTTGGAATATCTCACATGATCTCTATCACCTTTTAAATTAAACTTGACCCCTCATTAGGCCACACTAGGTCTCTTTGCATATTAGGCCTAAACTTGTAAGTCATACTTAGACATTGAATAAACCTTAAAACCTCTTAAAATATTCTAAAAACCTCATAATAATGTCATATAAACTAATACCATGATAA
The DNA here is from genome assembly GCA_037957365.1 of Torreya grandis. Lineage (NCBI taxonomy): Eukaryota > Viridiplantae > Streptophyta > Pinopsida > Cupressales > Taxaceae > Torreya > Torreya grandis. The sequence continues at coordinate 1,266,899 of JARHVA010002723.1, forward strand.
AAAATTACCAATATTCTTCTCACAAACCTCATACTGCTCACCTTACCATGTTACCAAGCCAATGCCTTCTCACTAGGTCTCTTCATGCAATGACTAAGCCTCAAAAGTAACCTTATAACATCCTTTGAAAGCTTATCTAACTTATAAAAATGTTTACATAGTTCCAAAAATATTTTCACATGATCTAACACTAATTTTCATCCTTCATATACCTTGATAACACCTCAAAACTCTTCATTAGGCTAGGCAGGATCTAGGACTAGTCTTGTTGCATACTTAGGCTTAAGACCATACCCCTAAAGGTTTACATTGAAAATTTATTGAGCATTTAAAAAATTCATATAAATTCTTGGTCATCCTTAAAAATCCACTCATACCTATCTGTATCAATCTTACTAAACCACCATCTTCATTCCCTCTCAGAGGGTCTCTTGATGTACATGCTCATGATATGATAATGCTTCTCAAGACTAGTGATCAACAGTATGATTACCTTGAATCTTGATATTTAACTTAAATCATGTCATCAACCTTATAATAATTACCAAGTTTCCTTAAAATTATCTCTCAACAATGAGGCAATAAGTTTCCTTCAAATTTTCTCTTGTCATAAGACTTCCTTGTCACATGCCGCTTCACCATGCATGACATTAAATTTGATCTTGAAATTAATGAAATCCATATTCACCCATAAAATTAATTACACAACATTAATAATATGAACATACCTCAATATTATATGTATCATATATACCCATGATCATTACATTAACATAGGGAAACATTTACTATAAAGGTCTGAGTCATCAAAGTAGTGCCAAGTGTTGAATTCAAAATCACATGTAGATTCATAAGGTGATCAAATAAAGTAAAAAAAGTCAAATTTTGGCAGTTTTACCCAATCATATACTTCCACATGTCAAGATAATTAAAATAAAATAAAATGCAGTGCTATAATATACAAAGAAATGATCCTAATCCATGATGCCATTTCTCATAATTTCAAAGCACCTTAATATTTATAATTTGAAAGAGATGCGTATTGGGTTTTTTATATTGATACATATTTGAAATATGACTCAATTATAAAGTGCCATTTTTAATCATAATTCTTATTCAAAAGGAAAGGGGAATTCATATGCAAAACTATGATTATGTGATATGACACCATGTGGCACAAACATAAAAGAAAATAACACAATAATGTCTAGTTGTGAAGCATGTAAGACTCCAATGGTGACATTGGTCCATGAATTCATGATTAAAATTGAAGACCATCACCACCCATAAAATTGTCACAAGTTTTACAATAGTTTATTGAATTTCATAATTTTTTTTGGTAACATATAACTGAACAGAATGCATAGTAGGATAATTTTCAAAGAGTTAAAATTACATTTACATGGATAAAACATGGTGAAACTTTGCATGGTCAATATTGACCAAAATTGGTCTAAATATGGACAAAGGATGAGATCAAATGGTCTCAAAGTGGAGATAATATCTAATCTTTATTATATATTTATAGTTATCTTTAGTCATCTTTTAGATCAGATAACTCACTTCAAATTCAGATTTATAACTTTTATTTTTATTTTTAGTTACTTTAAATATATTTAGATTTTACTTATTTTTATAAGGTGATCACATGTAATGGATTTTGCATGAGAAAATTTGTGGCCACAAACTATTATATATTCATGTATTGAAATGATTTAAGAAGAAGAAGAGTTTGTTAATATCAATACAAGCTTTGGAATTCATAGGAAAGTCCATCAAGCTTTTATTTTTGTTCTCTTTCTCAAATTTTATGGATGCATGAATGAATTCAATTAGGGTAATCAAATTATGAGATTTATGTATGTTATTTATTTACAAAAATTAGATTTAGTATCTATTATGATTATATATATAGGGATCCTAATTTAATTCTGGTTTGTGATTGAATGTGCATGATAACAAATTTTATAAATCAAATATATTTCTAGGTCAATGATATAAAATTCACTTGCAAATAATTTCACTTAGAATCCTCACTATATCAGTTTTTCTTTGAGTGTGTCACTAAAACAAGGCATACATTAGTTTCATTTCATGCCTAATCACACTAAATTGATTCTCTTGAAATATTTAATTCTTGATAACATAAAACAACTTTATTTTCTACCCTACCCTACCCTTCCCTCATTTTTAATTTTTTATTGATGTATGATTATTGTAATATAACATAATTATAAATATCCATGCTTGGGTTTTGTTTTGATAACTTGGGTAAATTTACATTGATGGGATATAGGTCACATGCTAATTTTATACCATGAATAATAGGAGACTCACAACCTACAACTTGTGCCCTAAATAAAATTACCAACATTCATGAAATGAGAGGTGAAAACCTATTGCCTATGGTTTGAATAAAATTGAAATTAACAAAATGGAGACATTTTAATTTTAAATTTAACCATTGAGGGTTCCTTAATGTTTCTAGTAGAGATAAGCACTTATAACAAACTATAATCATCCAACTGTTACCGATAATGCCTAATAGGAAAAACTCAATGATCTAGAATATGAAATAAATTTGCGTAGGATTTTAGAGCATTATTGTATAGACTATGGTGATCCTAAATATAAATGACATATAATTAGGTTGTCCAATATAATATACAAGTAATGGATTGGGAAAATGTGCAAAAGATTCAAATGTGTGCGCATAATCCAAGTATATGAAGATATGTAAAATTTGATGTTGTCAAGTGTATGATACCAAATTTAGGTGTCTAAAAATGCTATCATTTTTATATAGTTTTAAAATTTTCATATTAAAATAATCAAATAAATAAATTTGGTACCTGTGATTAATATCACTTGATGTTAACAAGTATGCCCAATATGTCTTGGTTGCTCCATGCAAAACCTATAAGGAAACATGTGTATATAAGTTCTCACTCATGATAGAAAATATAAAATACATTATATCATCAAATATTAAAAATTAAAAATTCAAGGAATGATTACACCTGAGGATCCTTAAACCAAGCTTCCACTTGTAAAAATTATTTATAGAATTCCATGGGGTGATTCTACCCCAAGGAGATTTAAATGCTACAATCATGTGACGAGGAGTTTAAATGCCTTAACCACCATTTATGATGAAGAAGTGATAGAATTTGAGTGATTTATAATCCTTAACCACACATTTATAAATATCATCATAACACTTTTTGTATAACACCAAAAAAGGTTTGTATGTAAAGGTGGAACTCCAAAACATGTTTGTATGTTAATTGAAACCATGAAACCACCCATATAGATGTATTTTATATGTAAAGTGATTACATAGTATCATTTTTTCACATCAATACACAATAATATAAATATAAAAATGTTTACATGAATAAAATTAATTCTCCAAATTTGATCCATTTGTACCTCAAAATGATTTAAATGCCATAATCTATCTATCAGTCTACTCAATCTGACCCATATAATTTATCTCAAAATGTCATAGAATTTGTCAAATATTCTTCACAATCATATATAGTACTCCACATATGCATATATGTGCTCAATATGTCCTTTTTAAATCACATAATATGACCCAAAGTATAAACCATAAGTATATCACAACCTGAAGCTCTAAAGCAAGCCCACTATATTCCCCTTTTTTGAGATGAGGGATGAATATTGTGAATCAGTCATCTTAAATTAAAGAGTTAGGAACATCATGTATTATATATACAAATTTATTCATGTAAAATATGTATACAATAATTATAAGATGTCGTCATATAAAGATTTGATCATTCAAGAACATATGAAACATGTAATCCAAGGCAATGATAATAAAAATATCATGTCAATAAGATATATAAATTATGAACTCATAAATAAAAATCATAGAAGATTCATTTTATAAATCATGGCATCATATAAAATAGAAAACATGTATGATGTAAATCATGGCACCAAGCTTAAAAACAATCATATATGTATCCACACACATGCACGCAATATCATGATCATGTCGCATATAAGGACACCAAAATTTAATTATTTAAGACTTAGTTCTAAACCAACATGGAAAAAATAGGGCCATGCCATGGAATAGAGGACCCTTTGACATAATTAACATATTACATCACAAAACACAATAAATATACTTATAGAACACATAATATAAGATACATCAATGATCACATAATGTAAAACTCATCAACATCGAAGATACATGGATCAAGAAATATTAGTCCATATAATCAATAAAATTAATCACCTAGTATAGAAAATCACCATATCCATATGAAATATAACCCTAAAATATCACACCCCATTTCTTGATTACCATATAAAAATTTAGTATTTAAATAAAAGGCTTATATAATCACCTAAAAGTGGTATTTGAGTGATAAGAGTGCTAATTGAGACTACTTATCCCTAGATTATCCCTAGACCTATCTTATAGCCTATTTTCATGCTTATCTAGCCTTTGTGCAAGCCATAAGCATCTCTACTCATCCCTAAATTAGCCCTAGACCCTCACTTCCTAATCCTAACCCTTCATGCCTAGTGCTCTATCAATTGGACAATAGCACCATAATAAGGACACTAGTGCCATGTGTCCCAAAAATGGTGCTAATGTCCTTTACCTCTCTTTCCCCAAATAGATATATTTTCAAAATTATAACCTCCTAGGGTTGGCATAGATTTATTTTATCACTTGCACAAGCATCATACAAATATAAATACATGACTTTTAGCCATCTAACCACTAGATGAAAATCATATGTAAAATAGACATTCAAACTCATAACAAGTTGTGCATAATTAAGGTTATCAATCCCTATTATGCCCTACTTCTGCATATTAACATCTACAATAATCTTAAGCTTAGATTACCCAAATTTCCAATCTTAAGCACATTCAAATCACTCAAGGCAACTATCATACTAGCTTCATTTACACTTGTACCAACACTTAGGTGGGGATAATTACATTAGGATTGATACCTCTTCAGAGTATTAGTATATAGATAACTCTCATCACAATGGGGTGTTGAGGATGTCTAGCTTAGTCTACTAACAAATGTAATTTTAGATCATATAAACCATATGCCTTAGATACATGAAGGATTAGATTTTGATCATAAAATCAGTCATTATAGGCAACATATAGGTTTCATAACTTGTGTGTGTAAGAACAAACCTCATAGATCTAGACTAGGTGCACCCAAAAGCTTGGGACAATCCTACATAAAAGACACTAATACTAATATCAATACACTACTACCATATTTATAATAATGGCACTACTATCTAATTATGATGCTACTACCCAAGAGGTGTTCTAACATTAGTATCCAATTTGTGACACTTAGACTAGATTATACCTAGGTTTTTAGCACCTAGATCATTTGTCTCAATTATTTTCTAGCTAAGTTCTTACTTGCACTATTTATTACTATTTTTAGAAAAGTCAAAGCCAGTGAATTCTATAAAAAATTAGTGTCTATATTTATTATATATTATTTACCTAATTTAGTCTACTCGGATCTTTAACAAACATAGGATTTACACTTGTTAAGTCATACAAGGTTAAAACATTTGGTGAACTTGACTTACTTTGAACATTGATCAAACCCTAACCATAGATGATCCTAAGGTTTGTATCCTTATTTTTCCTATTTTCATTGGGTACTTTGAATTTTTTAGATTTAATATATTTTATTTTAGCAACTCTATTTCAAAATTTTTAATATATTCCATCTAGAAAATATATATCTCTTCTATTAAGAAGTGCTAGGTTAGGTAGTAATCCTATTGAGCATATTTAGATTCTTATTATTCAAGATTATACCATGGATAAGGTACTAATTGTAACTCTCGTAATTGATATTGCACACCTTGAGTATGTGGAATTAAATGATAATGCATACAAAGATAAGAAATATAATCAAGATCAAGATAATACACAAGTTGGAAATCGTGACACTCTCCCTCCACTTAATAATGAAAACCTAATTATCAATAAGGATGTGATCCTATATCACTTTAGAGATAGACTTAGGGAATATCCCATTAATCATGCATAAATTTAACAATCCATAATGGAAATTAAGAATAAATAAAATAATGGTCAATATTCAACTCCCCTAATTAATAACATTGTTACACCTACATTGGGGCAAACTCAGCTAGCACAAAAAAAATTATAACTCAACAACCTTCAGTGATAGCTACACCTCTTATAGATAGTTCCTCCACTCTAAATGTATAATACTTTATGCACAAGGTTCATACTTTACATGATAAGGTGTTACATCTTGAGAAGTGAGCCACTATGCCATCACATGAATTGGATTCTATTGTTCTCTTACATACACCTTTGGCACATCACATTGAGACAAATCCTTTTCCATATGGATTCATGGCACCTAATCTTACATTGTATGATGGTAAAGCTGACTTAGAGAACCATATCTAATATTTTCACATAACATGTTTAGAATACATGTCTAATTATTGGCTCCTCACTAAGTTATTCCCAGACAGTTCAACATATTTTGCATTAAAATGGTTTTATGATCTATAAAATGAGTTTATCACCACATTAAATCCTTTGGTAGACATGTTTTTATCACACTTCTCCATAAAGATCAATGACAAGATATACTATGCTAAAGTTTCATATTGGAAACAAAAATCAAATGAGCCTATTGCAGATACATATTATGATACAAGACTATATTAACTAAATTGAATAGCCATATGATAAATAAATAGCTTCAATAAATCTTCAAAAACAACATTATATGAAGATATATTGTTTAAGAAGTTTCCAACCTTCATAATTTTTTGCTACATAGTGAAAGAAAGAGAAGTCAAGCTTCTCTCAATGGGCAAACTAGAATATACCAGTGGATAAGAATCAATTGCTAAGAGTTATAGTAATCCTCCATACAAGGTAAGGGAAATTGACATAAAGAGTGATCCAAAGACCATAATTAACAAATCTTTAGATCCATCTCCTCAATTGGTTTTATCAACATCTCCATGTCGAGTTTTTACCAAACTTCCAGAATCACTAGCATGTGTTTTACATTGGCTCTTTTAATGCAATGTCATATCTCTCCCTTCCATAAAATAGGTTGATATGACATGAAATATTATAAAAAACTATGATTCTAATGCATTATGTGAATATCACAGGGCACTAGTCCATATAATAAACATAAGATAGTATATTTAATTGAAGATAAAATTATTGATGTGCATACACCCATAAAGGCACCCAAAGTACAACCAATGGAAGCTAAATAATTTAAAATATTGTCAAATACATGTCTAAAACACATAAAAAATGAGGTAGGAAGCCCTTCAGGTGTTCACTACACATATTAGGTACATCCACCACCAACATCATATCACAATACTACTGAAGAAGCACACTCACTGCATAATATCATTAGTGTGTACCACACTATATTTCCAACTAGAACACTCATCACTTTATCAGAGTAATAAATTATTGATGAAGATACATATTTATATGCACTCTTTATATGATCCTACATAGATCATCATCCTATCTAGAATGTTATGGTTGAAAATGGGTCAAGTATTATGATGTACCGTATCACACTTATACAACATTTTGGGTATTCAAAGTAGGATATATCTCCTAAACACATAGTTATCAATGGTTTTATTGGTCATATTCAGAGATCCATTGGGGAGATTTTACTTCCACTATAGGTTGGAATAACACATGTAGCAACTATATTCTTAGTAGTACCTAGTGAAAGTATATTTGACATGTTATTAGGTAGGCCATAGATACAATAGTTATGAGGCATCCCATCCACCATGCACATATGATTCAAATATATACATGTAAATCAGGTGGTCACAATTGAGGGTCTTCCATATGATTATCCTATACCTATCCCATAGGTAGTTATATCATGGTTACTAGTTATAACATAATTATTAGTTACAACTCCTAGTACAGTTCCTATCAGTACACTACAAAGTTTAGTGGATCCACTAGTGTAGATGAGGTCTACTCATATAGTGTTTCCATGTATGCATACTCTCACATAGATACCATTATTAGAGAGATGACTAAATCAAAGATTTTTTTATATTCTAGAGGACCTCCTTCTACTCATTTTCTACTAAAATTAGTCTTATTAAGTTCTCAAGGTTCTTAATATGGGGAACTTATGTCACCTAGAGATTCTTCTACTAGATGGGTCCCTAAGACCCCTATAGTTAAAATATATACATGTAAATTAGGTGGTCATAATTGAGGGTCTTCCATATGAGTATCCTATACCTATCCCATAGGTAGTTACATCCTAGTTACTAGTTACAACATAATTATAAGTTATAACTCCTAACATAGTTCTTATTAGTACAATATAGAGTTCAGTGGATCCACTAGTGTAGATAAGGTCTTATCATACAATGTTTTCATGTATTCATACTCTCCCATAGATACCATTATTAAATATATATCTACATCAAAGATATGTTATAGATTCTAGAGGGCCTCCCTCTACTCATTTTATATTGAGATTAGTCTTATTGAGTTATTGAGGTTATCAATATAGGGCATTTATGTCACCTAGAGTTTCTTCTACTAGATGGGTCCCTAAGACCCCTATAGTTCATAGGAAACCAAATTTAGTGTCACGAATTCTTAGCGTCACTCCACAGGTAGGGATAAATATAGATCACTTAGTATAGTAGATTTTGGGACCATAGTTACCCTTTCATACAACATGCATGATCATAGTTCCTTTATTTGACACATGCCACATTCATAGTGAGTCTCCCATGAGACTCATAAATTAGTATTTTTCCTCCCTTATTTTACATAATTTCCTTATCTCTTGATAATTATACATAGTTCATTTTTATGTTGCTTATAAATATCTCATAAATAGAAAAATAAAAAATAATACAATATGTCAAAAACACAAAAATATTCAAAAAATTACTTAGAAAACACAAAATTATAGATTGTATGCATTGATATGTTTACATTTATTATATTTTATAGACACTACACATGTTATATTAGTGTAGTTAGTTTTATTATATATACATGCTTCACTTATTATTATTGAGTGCTTGTAGATAACTACATGACTTAGGTCCACTACCTTGCTCCAAATTTGTTATTATCTACCCGTCGGGGGCATATACACTGATACATGGGTCTTCAATTGACACAATCACCCATTTGGGCATCCTATACACAATTTTTGATTACCAAGTTCTATATTTCTATACTCTACATCAAAACTTTAGCATTTTTATATTTTGATATTGATCATGCTACACTTACCCTAAATTTTTACCAGTTATTACTACTATAGACTTAGTATATGTAGTTCCTTACTCTTACATAGATTTGTATTACATATTCATGCATAATTTTATTTCTAGATGTATTAGTTTAGAATTTATTTTATTTCTATGCTTATTTTATTTGAGGGCATTTGAATATGCCCTTACTCTTTGGCTCTATGTCAATTCTATTCACAATATGTATGTTTTGGACATGTGACCATGTCCTTATGTGTGCTATCTTAATTATGTATGCATATGGTTGAAAATGTCCTTCCTTATATGTGGATATAGGACAACTTGCTTGTTGTTTGTGTATGTTAACATTTGAACATGTCTTTGTATGTCTTGTTTTCATAGATTTAGTGACATGTGACCATGTCCCTTATATTATGTCCCCTTGGCCTATTTTGCATGCCTCATGTGTTTTGTATGTATGCATAATATCCATGACACTTGTATTTTTTTGCTACACATTCTATTTTCATATGTCATGAAGGACCTCATGCATGTACCCTCCCTACTTAGGTGTAATGATAGACATCATGCCCCATCCCCCTAGGTAACTACCTAATTTTTACTTAGATTTATTGTTATATATATTATTATATCTATCTTGACACCCTTGTGAATGATAGATATGATGTAAATATTACATTACATACTTATGCTTAAATTATCTTACATTTTGATGCTATGTATGCACATTATATTAGATTATTATGCATTTATCATATATGCTTTGACTAACACACATCTTATAGAGCTTTTTTTAGGATAATTCTTGTACAGGTTCAACATCTCCCCTCAAAGAGGGGGATTTCATAGGGGTTTATCATAGAGATTAGGATCCTATATTTCATTCATTGTACATTTTCAACATAGAGTCTCAGATTATAAAAAATTAGATTCAAGTAAACACATTGGGAAAATAGTGACATAAAAAGTAATACAGTTGCACATAAATTAGACTAGAAGGACACTAGTGACTAAATTGGGACACTAATGCCACATTTAAAATAATGGAGCTACTTACCAAGACACAATAATACTATATAATAACCTTAGTTTTATAAAAACCTAGATTGGATAGAAAAGTACAGTAGGTATAATACAAGTTTAGATAAATCTAGTTACACATTTATCAAATTTGCTCAATTTTTCATATATTCATAGTAGTTTATCTTAAATTCATACCACTTGCTCAGATTGGGGACATAATGTATGACATGACCATTACCATTTTTATTTTAGATAACCAGATACAACTTATTATAACTTAGTCTAGAATCCATATGCTTAGATATCAGACTTAGGGGCATGTACATGACACATTATTTCCATATGCTCACTTATACACTAGTTGATCAGATGGAATGATAATCCATGTCATTCTCTATGTTTTATACATATGACATCATATTATAATTTTCACACTAGTTTCATTCCCTACTCCATTTATAGTGGTTAGTATTCTCAAGTGGTCTAGAGCCACCTAATGTACCCGAGTGTCCATATAACCAACATACCCAATTAGATATTTATAGTTACTTCATGTAGTATTAGTTTCATATGAATATAATACACATGGGTGGGAAATGATGGAGTCATATCCTACTTGATTTATTAACCCACATACATGAGAGGGTTGAACACACCATTAATCCAATCCAAGCTATTCATAGGTCATGATCCACCAAATAGAGGTGGGCAATGATGGAATCAAAACTAGATTGAGTTTTTGAGCCACCCACACATGATGATTGATCAAGCCATCATCTCATTCCAATATATTCACTAATTGATCATTATTACATGTACACACATAGGTTATCACTAGGTTTATGTGTTGGTTCATGTATCCAATGATGTGTATTCATTCCTTTCCTCTTTCTTATCTCTTTACTCAGTTTTACTTCTTTACTTAGTTTAGTCTTTTACTTTTAATATCTCTTAAGCAATGACATATTTATGCATGTTTCACTTATATGACATGCATTGAATCATGATTCACATACTCAAACCCAACTTTAGATACTCAGACCTAGCTTCACAAGCTTCACCTCTTAGGTAAGTCTAGGTACACTTCTTTTTCCTTTATCCTAGTCATTTCACTTTGTTACATTTCTAGAATATAGTGGGGGTAAATACCATCACCTAAAAATGTTATTTTAATGCTAAGAGTGCTACTTGAGACTACGTATCTCTAGATTATCCCTAGACCTATCTTAGATCCTATTATCACACTTATATAGGCTTTATGTGGGTTGTAGGCATCCCTATCCATCCCTAAATCAATCCTTGAGTCTCATTTCCTGATCTTGGCCCTTTGTGCCTAGTGTTCTAGTAATTAGACACTAGCACCATAATAAGGACACTAGTACCACATAGATCTAGTGTCCCAAAATTGCACTAATGTCCTTTGCCTCTCTTTTCCCTAAATAGATATATTTTCAAAACCAAAACCTCCTAGGTTCATCCTAGACTTATTTTATCACCCTCAAAATCACCAAAATAGTATAAACACATGACTTTTATCCCTATAACAACTAGATAGAAATTAGATTCAAAATACAAATTCAAACTTATAAAAAGTAGTGCACAATTAAGGTTATCAATCCCTATTCTGCCCTACTTATGCATACTACCATCTATAATAGTCCTAAGCTTAGATTACCCAAATTTACAATCTCAAACACATTCAAGGTACTCAAGGACATTATCATACTAGATTCACTTACACTTACACCAACACTTAGGTGGGGAGAAGTACATCAAGATTGACCCCTTCATAGAGTATTGGTATGTAGGAAAATCTCATCATAGTGGGGTGTTGAGGATGTCTAGCCTACCCTAATAACAAATACACTTTTATCTCATATCAACTAGATGCCCTAGCTACATAGAGTATTAGGTTTTGTTCACAAAATCAATTATTACAAAAAAACATAGAGGGTTTTAGATCTTGTGTGTTCTAAAATAGACCTAGATATATAGACATAGGTGCACCCAAAATCTTGGGGAAGTCTTGCACAAAAGACACTTCCTCCAATATTAGGACACTACCACCACATTTAAAATAATGGTTCTATTTTCTAATTATGATGATATTATCGAAGAGGAGTTCTGACACTAGGATCCAATTTATGACATTTAGACTAACTTCCACCTTAGTTTATAGTACCAATATCATCTATCCTAGTTGTTTTATAGCTAAGTTCTTACTTGTACTATTTATTACTATTACAAAGTTAAAGCCAGTCAATTCTATAAAAAATCAATGGCTTTATTTATTACATATTATTTCTATGATTTGGTCTACTTAGATCTTTAACAAACATAGGATTTACACTTTTTAAGTCCTAAAAGGTTAAAACAACTTAAGTTTATAGTTTATTTTTCATGCAATATATTTTTATTTGAATAGCTACCATATTATGGAAAGATTTTATTTTATTTTGACATATGATGGAATGTATTTAACATTTTAATATTTATCAATAATTGAGATAGAATTACTTGGGTGAATGTAATAAGTTTTCTTATTTATTATATTCATATAGTGGAATACATTATATCCCACTAACCCTTAGCAAAAAACATTAATTTTGTTTACAATGGTTAACTAGTAATTAGTTGGACTAATGAATCATGTCGATAGATGGACATATTCAACTAGTTGATTTCATATACTATTGTAATTTTATATTCTATATCATTTATCTTAGTTCATATTTGTGTGTTTGATAGAAAAGAGTTATTATTGTTGTCTTTACTTATATATGCTTTATATAGTGGTATATATGTTATTTATTTTAGTTTTTAAATTAAGTAATGGACTAACTCCAGTTTTTATTGTTTAGTTTGATGTAGGAAATATATTATCCTCACTGATATCATGTAAGGAGAGAATCATAGGGGAAGAAGTGGTAGATGGAGGTAGTTTTAGGAAAATTGAATAAGAAGCTATAACAACACACATAGTAGATTCATTTGATTTAAATGATTGATTTATGTTGTGTGTCTTGTTTTAGTTAGATAGAGTGGCTTTTGTTCTCTTTGAGATTCTTATCAAAATAGTTTTGCTTGAGATTAACTTACAATTTGCATTAAATGTTGAGTTGATGTATTATTTAGCTATATGTATTGAATTATTCTTTATTGCATTCAAAAACTGATGCATTAATGATCTTCATAGCTTTCACTATTTTTATTTATATATTAGTCTTGTGATTTCTAATACTTAGTATTCTTACCATATTTGACATAAATAAAATAATGATTTCATTATCTTGATTTAAATAATCCATTAAATAAAAAATGAGTCTCACTTGGCATAATAAAAACTCATTTAGGGGTTTAGGGGTTGAAATACCATTAGAGACATACTTTCTATAACAACACCATTAACACTCTTGGTGAGATCATTAGGTCATGATTATGCTTCAATACCCCTTTGTGACTTTGATTAGGAAATTATTAAAACATATAATTATGTTTTAGATTAAAATGAATGATTATGTTTGAATAAAGAAATGATTATTTTAAGGATTATGTTGGTTTTGGTCAAACCATTTGATGGAGTTATAAGGTTTCATTTTTTGCATGCATAGTTCACATTTTTTGGGACAACAAGTTACTTGGAGATAAAATGGAGGGTAAAATATTATTTTGTGGAATTTTGGGAGAGATTTAAACTATAAATCCAAAAAAAAAATCTTGGCATGTAAGTTACAATGAATAGTTGGAAAAAGATATGAAGGAAATGTAAGAAGAGAGGGGATGATTTTGAGAAAAGGGAGGAGAAATAAGTATATCGGATTTAAGAGGGAATTTATGATATTTTGGTTGAAAAATATTGAGTAAGTAATGGATTTCATTTGTTATTTGTTATGGAAAGGAAAATCCTTTGGTTAAGTAATTGAATTTAGCCTACTATTAAACATTTATAAGAAACCCTAGTTAAATTTGAACACGGGTAAAAGAAAATGTTTAAGGATATGTTGAAATATTTGGGTTTTCATCTTACAAGTAACATATTAGTGATTATTTTAATCCTTGAATGTATGAGGGTGTTTTCATGAAATTATACTTTGTAGGTCTTATGATTTGCACTTTTATTCACATTAAACAAATCCATTTAGTTTTCATTCAACTATATGGTGTTTTTGGGTAAACGAATGGAAAAGAGTTAAGTTTTCTTGAAATTTAGTTGTTGTTAATAAATGGGTCAAGTTAGACATATAGGTGGATAGAACATACACCTACAAGCTTTCATTTAGTTTTTCAAGCTTATTTTACAATTATAAAACCATTAGTGAATTTTATTAAAAAAGAGGTAAAAAATATAGATATGTAAGTGGCTAATGACCACTTATGGGCCTATATTTTGGTCATTTGAAACAACTATGTAAGTAGTATTTATAAATATTTTGAATTTGTTTGAAACCATATTTTATAATGGTAATATAGAATTTTAAATATTTGTTTGAAAGCCACAGTATACCATTTTAACCTAGACTAATTTAATTGGTTTGGAAACTATTTTAGCATTGTGTTATAAGTTGTTTGGCTGATTTGAAAACTATTTTAAACAAGGTTTATATAATTTGTATTTATTTCATTATAAAACACATTATGACATTGTAACTTTAGCTTGAAAATTATACTTTCTACTTGTAGGTAATAAACTATTATTTTATTATAAAATATAGGTCAATTTGTAGACCTATAGGTGGTTAATTACCACTTATAGGCCTGCAAACCATTATTTTTGAATTACCTTGAATTGTAATATTCTTGGCCTATTTATTATTTATTAAAAACACTTTTGAATGCATAAGTATTTATGGATTTACTATTCACTAATCATATAATTTATGGATTGATTATTATTTATTAAAACCAAAATTTTTAGTACAATATTCGTGATTTGGTTTTTTTATAATAGGGAAATTGTAGCCTAATTTATTCGTTATTGAAACTATTTTGAAACATGGTTTTTGTGGATGTTTATTATTTTCTAAACTATAAATGGATATGATATTAAAACCTCAGATATTGATTTTAATTCCATAGTATGTGGTGGTATTTATATTGTGTGTTTGATAATTTAAACCAAAAATATGTTGTGTGGTTATAATCACTCCTTCCTTTTGTGAATTGGTCTAAAAACAAACATGCAGGTGGTCAATGACCACTTACATACATTTTTACTCAATATAATTATATTTTGTCAATTTGGATGAAAATTAAAGATGGGAACTAGTTGAAGAATAATTTATTTTGTTCAATATGGATTACGATTAGGTAATATAAATGAAAAAATAAATAATGGGAAGTTTTATTTGAAACATTTGTATTATCTTTTGAATCGTAAATAATGAATATTAATTTTTTTCATATAGTTGTACTTTCCCAAGTCAAGTGGATTAAACTTAGATAATTATGAAACTCATTGCATATGTGTGAATGAGTAAAATTATTAGGGACATCTGAGTATGGCAATAAAATATTGATCTTATTTAGAGTGTGTTATCATAATGATCATTTCATTGTAATTACTATGAGCTACGAATGTTGTTTTTATTAATTATAACTATGTATGAAATTAAAACTTGTTTTATACTATTTTATGGTTGTGTGAAACTTAAACAAACTATCTATATTTATTTTGGTGTAATTCAATTATCCCTCACATTAAGGGATGTAGAGTGATGGGCATGAGACCCTTTTTAAACATCATTAGTCATCAACTAACATGAAGGATATGGATTTGTGTATTTATCAAAGAGTATGGCTATAGTGAACAAGATCAAACTTCATTTGAAGTCTAATATATAATAAAATATTTGGTCAAAATAATGTTACAGTTGTATAAATTGTCTATTCACTGTACTATTTAGTTTGCATGTATGTGTGAATTCATATTAGATAGAGAATGAATTCCATGGTATGTATGACTACTATATGTGATAATGATCATATTCACACTATTTAGATGAGTTTTTGATGTTCACATTGCCATTATCTACCTATCCATGAAGGTAAGGGCCACTCCATGTGGTTAGGTGTGTGGTGAATTATTGGTCTATAGTTGGAGGAAAAATACCCAAATGATTCTCTCCCTCTATACAATTGCATCTAAATAATTTTGTTATTATTCATGGTTATTGTATAAATTAATGAGCTATTATATAAAGCTTCATTGTATGGACTGGTATTTTTTGGTAATTATATATTCATTATTTAATTATTAAACATAATAGTGGTTGCAACATTTAATTATGGATAAAATAATGTATTTTAGATCTGGTTCGTTTGCAAATAATAATTATTAGTATATTAGATCTATACCATCTATTTATAGTTCAGGCATTATGTACTCCTCACATGAGGTAGTAATTATGTGATTTATCATGCTTAATCAATGGATTAATTGACATTTGTTATTGCTGATATTTTAATTTCAATATATTACATTCAGTTATATATAGTGTGTTAGTTGTAACCTGATGTTATGATATATTTGTGCATGTTGAAATTTAATTACCTTTTAAATTTTTTTTTCCACATTTTTCATAATCAAACCTAGATAGTTTCTAATAGAATGTATTTAATTTATGTTGTTTTAACTATTAATATATAATTTTATTGAACTAACTACCATTTATTGACTTGAGGTAGATGAAGGATAAGATTTCCCTCCTCACAATAATTGTACCCAGAGGGAAGGCATAATAGGGAAGAAGAAGGTAGTTCGAGGATTTTTTTTTTTTTTTTTAGAATAGAACCATGGAGAACATAAAAAATGCACCAAATTATTACCCATATGAATAGTTCACCCTCATTATTATTATATATGTTGGCATTATTTGAGTTTTTGGTACTTGTCATAATTGTTATAGTTGATTGATTTTATTATTTTCACTTCTATAATGTGCTTATTATTAACTATTTAGTACCCAAAATTCTTAACATTCTAAAGTACTAGTAGTGATAAATGCTACTTAGAATATCCTAAGAGGTGTTAGCCATTTATTATATTCTCAGTGATAGATACTTCTCTTAGTGGAATGCATTGGATGAGTTAGTTGAAGCAATAACGAGATATCTCTACTTTAGATTGATAATTATAACCACTAGATGGTGATGGGACTTTAGTAAAGTATTTTTTTATAGTAATTCTTTGGTAAAAATGCCATGATTTTAAAATATAATTATGGCCATATACACCTTCAAGGTAATGAATATATAAGACATTCACATGGATGTGGATTTAATCATTCAAAAAGGCATTAATGTTTATTGGTTATTTAAAGACATTATTATTTATTAAGGATGTTGACCTAGAGTTTTTTTATTTTACTATTTTGTAATGCCTTGGTTATATCTAGCTATGCTATCTAGTGTTATAACTATAACATGAAAATTTGAAAATATACTGAGGTGGGCATTCAAGTTGCATGGTACTACATAAGCTAAACATACTTATTGGATCCATTGCATGATCCATGCCCTGCAAATCAACATTAGGGAGTGTATATTAATAATATGAATTTATTTTTGGGTAAAAAAACTATAGTTTAAGATCATATATTTATGAAGAAAGAGTTGTAATGGCTAGTTAGAATAATCCTATAAATCCAATTTGAGCCATGATTGAAAAGAACATATGGATGAAGTGAGGACATTTATTTTTTTTAAAAGGAAAAAGATCAAGAGATTGGGGGAGAAGGGAGAAGAA
>JARHVA010002723.1:1290000-1412500 GCA_037957365.1 Torreya grandis
TTCCATTTGGTTGGGTCAATATCAATAGTTAATACTACCGTAATGGTTGGTACTATCCATGTACATATAAATTTACTATTTTTTTAGAATGATGAACCTTTGTATGTAATGCCTATTTATACTTTTAGAATTATGTGGATGCACTTATATGATCAAAACCCTATTTATACACAAGTAATCAAATATCAAATGGGGATGTTGGATGAAAGGGTTGAGTTGGAATTACCTTGGTCAATTTATGTTGACCAACCAAAATATATAGTACATTTCCAATACTCTGAAGGGAGCTCAAAATCAAATTTAATTCTCTCACTAATTTATGTGTGTGTGTATTATGGATGCAATCCTAGATGATCTTTCTCTTATCTTTCCCTTACTATAAGAATGTAGATCTAAATTGATCTTTGTAAACTTTAGATTTAGATTTAATATTTTTTAATGTGAAATATGTAATATTTTTTAGCCATTAATAACGTAAAATGCTTTCCCTAAAATACCTTATAGTGACTTTGTATATATAATATCCTCTAACTTTGAATTAAGGACCTAGTGGTGCACAAAATCTAATTATAATAAAATAAAATATGCACAAACGAAGCTTATAAAGTGAAACATACCCAAAATAATTAAAAAATATGCTTGGGTCATTTCCATCATCTTCAACTGATTTTAAATGGTGGAACTGACTTGAGGCCTAAAATGAATCTAGGGTGGAAAAAGGAAAAAATATCTATGTAATATGGAAAATCAAGGTGAAGACAATAAGACATGTGTCACATAACTAAATAGAATTAATAAGACAATTGGCATAAAAAAATATATGCACCATTAAAAAATTAGTTCATAGTTTGAGATCCATATATGTAAATTGCCTAAAATCATTATGAAACAAATCTTGTATCGATTTTGGGTATCTAATTCCCCCCATTTAATTAAGAATTTTAGTCGTACTATAAATATTAGATAAAAGGGATAAATATAATGCAAACCTATGTTGGTGATTGTGAATTTATACTTTTTATTTGTTATAAAGTTCCATGATATTCAAGTGTTATTTCAAAAGATAATCTATGTGATTAGATAAATTTTAAATCAAATAAAGAAGTATAATTATAGTGAGAAATCAAAAATATATTTATATAAAAATTAAACTTGTATGTACATCATATAGTGTCACTCATGGAGTGTGTTCTCATTGTGAAGAGTGAATATCATAAGAGTCAATAATTGACCTAGTAATTATGGAGAAAAGAGGGAACTTGTAGTCTTATTCACTTCCTTCCAAGTAGTTATCTAATAAGTACTATTCAAGATGAAAGGTGGGAATCCAAAATTGGGTTCAAAGAATAATATGTCAAGAGTCTCTAAACCTTAACACACTACTAAAAATGAATCAACCATTAGAGATGGATTATTTTAATCACCTAAAAACAACACTTGAGTTATAAGAGTGCTAATTGAGGCAACCTATCCCTAACTTATCCCTAAACCTATCTTAGGGCCTATTTTCACACTTATCCAACCTTTATGTAAGCCATAAACATCCCTAGTCATCCCTAAAGTATTCCTAAACCCTCATTCTTACATCCTAACCCTTCTTGCCTTAAGTTATTCCACCTGGACAATAGTGCCATAATAGGGAAAATATCACCACATGGCACTAGTATCCAAAGTTTGGTGCTACTATCATTTCCCTCATTTTTCCACAAATAGATATATTTTCAAATGTTAGACATCTCAGGGTTGGTCTAAACCTATTTTAACACCCATAAAAGCACCAAAATATTATAAATACATGAATTTTATCCCTCTAACCTCTATATGGAAATCAAATTCAACTTACATATGCAAACTTAGAATAAGTTGTGCATAGTTATCGTTATCAATCCCTATTTTGTCTTACTTATGTATACTACCATTTACAACATTCCTAAGATTAGATTACTCATTTTTCTATTCTCAAGCACATTCAAATAACTCAAGTCAACCATGATACTAGATTCACTTGTACTTGTACTAACACTTAGGTGGGGAGAACTACATCAGGTTTGATCCCTCTTCAAAGTATTAGTATGTAGGAAAATTTCATCATAGCAGGGTGTTGAGGTTGTCAAGCCTACCCCACTAACAAACACACTTCTTAGCTTGTATCAACTAGATGATCTATAAACATAGAGTATTAGGTTTACTCATAAAATCAATAAAAATATTCCATCTAAAGGATTTTATAACTCATGTGCATAAGAATAGGCTTGATAGACCCAAACATAGGTGCATCTAGAAGCTCAAAATAGTCCTACATAGAGGACACTACTGCCAAAATAGGGACACTAGTTCCACATGATGCAACTATATAATTAGGGAATTACTATTTAGAAGAGTTTTTGACATGTAGATCCTATTTTTGACACTCAGACGAACATCTACCTTAGTTTTCAACCTCCAAATCATCTAGCTCAGTCATTTTCTAGCTAAGTTATCATTTACATTATTTATTTCTATTTTTAGAAAGGTCAAATTTAGTCAATTATGTAACAAATAAGTGGTTTTATTTATTTAAAATTTTTACCATAATTTACTATACTAATCTCTTTAACAAAATAGGATTTACATTCACTAAGTCATAAAAGGTTAAAAACATTTGGTGAACCTGACTTACTTTTAATACTATTCAAACCCTAACCCTAGATGCTAATAGGGTTTATATCATTATTTTTCCTATTTTCATTAGTTGTGTTAAGATTTTTAGATTTCATACATTTTGTTTTAACATCCATATTTCTCTTTTTTTACTATATACTATCTTAAAAATCTATCTCTCTTGCCTTAAGAAGACGTGCTAGGGTTAACAACAATCATATTGAGCATACTCAGATTCCTTTTATTTGATCTTATACCATGGATAAGGGATAATTTATAACTCTTATCATTGATCCTTAAAACCCTAGTTATTTGGATTTCAATGATAATACATCTAAATATGAGTAATATAATCAAGATCAAGATGATACACAATATAAGAATTGGGACACTCTCCCCCCACTTAACAATGAAAATCAAATTGTCAATAAGGATGAGATTCTATAGATATTAAGAGATAGATTTGATAAATATCCCCATGATCACGTATAACTTTTACAAACCATAATGGAAATAAAAAAAATCAAATAATTATCAATTTTCTACTCCCCTAGATTATAACATTATTACATGTACTTTGGGGCCAACTCAGCTAACACAACAACTGATTTTACCTCAACAATATTCAATGATATATACACATCCTATGGCTAGTTCCTCCTATCTAGATGTATAATCCCTTATGCATGAGGTTCATACTATATAGGTTAAGGTGTTACATCTTGAGTATAGATCCACTAGGTCATCACTTGCCTTGGATTCTCATGTTCCTTTACATACACCCTGTCACATCACATAAAGGCAAATCCTTTACCATCCAAATTCATGGAACCTAAGATTATATTATATGATGGTAAGGGTGACATAGAACACCATATTCAAGATTTCAATGCAACATGTTTGGAATATATGTCTAATTATTGGTTCCTCACTAAGTTATTTCCATATAGTCTAAAGGATTATGCTTCATGGTGGTTCTATGATCTACTGAATCAGTCTATCACCACATTCAATCCATTGGTAGATATTTTTTTATCACACTACTCAATAAAAATCAATGATATAATCTCATATGCTCAAGTAACACAGTTAAAACAAAAATCAAATGAGTCTATTGTATAATATGTCTTGTGATATAAGACTATATTATCCAAGTTGACTAGCCCCATGGTAAATAGAGAGTTATAGGACATATTTGAATAGATATTACTACCAAAATTATATGAATTTATCTTTTTTAATAAGTTTCAAACCTTCACAAACTTATGCTACAAAGTGAAAGAAAGAGAAGTCAAGCTTCTCTCTATGGGAAAACTAAAATATACAAGTGGATTATAATTAACTAATAAGAGTTATAATAAACCTCCATATAAGGAAAGGGACACTAAAACTAAGAGTGATCCAAAGGACATAGTTAACACAACTTTATATCCATTTCCTTTCTTGGTTTTATCAGCTCCTCCATGAAGAGTATTCACTAACCTTCTAGAATTACTGACACATATTTTACATCATCTCATGGAATGCAATGCAATATCTATCCCTCTTATAAAAGTGGTTGATATGACATTTACTCTCTAAATAAATATGATTATAATGCATTCTAATAATATCAAAGGGATCTAGGCCATATAAAAATTGATGCATAAAATCAAAACATAAGATACAATATTCGATATGGGAACACCCATAGAGGCACCAAAATTTCAACAAATGGAAGCTAAGGCATTAAAAATATTCTCAGAACCATTTTTAAAGCATATAATAAATTAGGTAGGGGGAACTTTAGGTGTTAATTATACATACCAATAACATCCACCACCAATATCATATCATGCTACTACAGAGGATGCACACCCATTATGCAATATCATTAGCATGCACCATACTACAATTTTAGCTAGACCACTCATCACTTTCTCAAAGTAGGATATTTTTATGATGATTTATATTTATATGCACTTTTTCTATGAGATTACATAAATAATAATCCTATTCAGAGTGTTATGGTTGAGAATGGGTCAATTATTAACATATGAAATATCAAACTTATACAACATTTGGGATATTTAGATTAGGATATATCTCTTATAGACATAGTTATCCATGGCTTTAGTGATCATGTTCAGAGATCCATTAGGGAGATTTTACTTCCACTACAAGTTGGACCAACACATGTGGCCACTAGATTCTTAATAACACATAATACAAGAACATTTGACATGTTATTGGGTAGGCTATGGATACAACAATTATGAACCATACCATCCACCATGCATATATTCCTAAAATATATACATGCAATTTTGGAGATCACAGTTGAGGGTCTTTCATATGAGTATCCTCTACCTATCCCATAGGTAGTCACACCATAGTTACCAGTTTTATGTCAATTACCAGTTATAGCTCTGACCATAATTCATATCAATACACTAAAAAGTACATTGGAGACACTAGTGTAGGCAAGGTCTACTCCTATAATGTTTCCACATATGCATACTCTCCCATGGATAGAATTATTAGAGAGACCCTTACATTAGATATATGTTATAGATTATAGAGGGCCTCCCTCTACTCACTTTCTTCCAAGATTAGTATTATTGAGTCTCAAGGTTATCAACATAAGACATTGATTCTAGCTACATCATATTTTATAAGATGGGTCCCTAAAACCTCTATAGTTAATAGGATATGACAATCAATTTCATGTATTCCTAGCACCACTTAAGATGCAGTGTTAGCTATAAATTATTTAGTATAGTAGGTTCTAAGAAAATAATTAACTTTTCATATAACACACATGATCATTATTTATTTATTTAACATAGGTCACATTCATAGTGAGTCTCCCATGAGACTCATCAGTTATTATTGTTCCTTTTTTTTGTACATACTTTCCTTCTCTTTTGATCCTTGTGCATAGTCTCATTTTCATGTTCATTGTAAATAACTTATATCCAAAAAATATAAAAATAAAATAATATGTCAAAAATTACAAACAATTCAAATATTACTTAGAAAACCTATAAGTATAAATTTTATGCATTGCCATGTTTACATTTCTTATATTTTCCAGACATCACATATGCTAGCTATATAAGTATAGTTAATTTTATCATAAATACATGATTCACTTGTTCTTATTGAACAATTTTAGATTACTTATAGGAATTAGGTCCACTAAATTGATCTAGATTTGCTATTATATACCAAATGGGATAATTTACATAGATACACGGGTTATTCATCTGACACTTTAACCCATTTAAGGACACCCTATACATAATTGTGTTTACTAGGTTACATATTTATACACTCTACATCATAAATTTAGCATTGTTATACCTTGATATTGATCATGCTACACTTATTTAGGTTTTTTATTGGCCACCACTACTTTTAAATCAATATATGTACATTTTAGATCTTACATGAATTTGTATTACATGTTCATGCATACTTTCATTTCTAAATTTCCTAGTTTAGAATTGATTGTGTCTCTATGATTATTATATTTAAGGTAATTTTAATATGCCACTACTCTTTGGATCTACACCACTTATTTTCATAATATGTATTCTTTAGACATGTGCCCATGCCCTTGTGTGTGCCTTGCTAATTATATATGCAGACATTTGAACATGTCTTTCTATGTGCCTCTAAGCCAACTTTCTTGCTATTTGTGTATGTGGACATTTGAATATGTCTTATTATGTCTTGATTTATGATATTTAGTGATATTTGCACATATCTCTTGTATTTTGGCCCCTTGGCCTACTTTGTGTGCCTCATGTGTGTTGTATTTAGGCTCTCTTGTATGCATCATAGCCATGACACTTGTCTCTTACTTGTTACACACTCTAATTTTAGATGCCATGATTGACCTCATACATCTCCCCTTCCTAATTTGGTGTTGTGATGGATGTCATGACCTATACCCATAGGTAACTATTTATTTATTAATTATATTTAATAATATATACATTATTATATCTATCTTGACAACATTGTGAATGCTAGAGATGACCTACATCACACATTACAAACTTATGCTCAGAGTATCTTACATTCCAATGTTATGTATGAACATTATATTGGATTATTATTTAGATGTCATATATGCTCTAGACGATACACATCTTATAGAGTTTTTTATTTTAAGGGCACTTCTTACATAGGGTCAACAACTCCCCTCAAATGAGGGGGAATTAATAGGGGTTTGTTATAAAGATCAAGTTCTCATAATGTACTTATAGTAAATTTTTTAGCATACATGCTTAGATTACATAAATTATACTCAAGTAAACATAGTGGAAAATAATGACATAGAGATTAGTACAATTATACAAAAATCAAAATAGTCAGACATCAACGCTCAAATTGGGACACTAGAACCATATGGCACTATTGTCCAAGATATGACACTACTATCTAGTAACTTGAGCTTTAGAAAAATATAGATTGGCCATAAAAGTACATTAGGTACAATCCAGGTTTACATAATTTTAGTTATATATTTACTATTTTAACTTAGATTCATACTAGCTTAGGTCAGATTCATACCATTTTAATCAAATTTGGGTCATCATGCATGGCATAACCATTCCCATTTACAATTTAGATACTTATATATATATTATTATAACTTAGTTTAGAATCCATATGCTCATATATAAGATTTGGGGGCATATGCATGGCATATTGTTTCCATTCACTCACTTACACATTGGTTAATTAGATGGAATGAAAAATTCTATGTCATTCTATAGGCTGCATACATTAGACATCATATTACAAGTTTCACACTAGTTTCATGCCTTAATCCATCTACATTATTCCCAAATGGCTCAAAACTACCTAATATACCTGAGTGGCCATAGAGCTGACATCTACAAGTAGACATTTCCAATTACATTGCATAGTTTTAGTTTTAGATGCATCTACTACATATGGGTAAGAAATGATGGAGTCATAGTCTACTTGAGTTCTTAAGCCACCTACACATGAGGATTGAGTAAGCCATCAACTCAGTCTAAGCTATTCACTAATTGATCACTATATACATGCACACACATGTTGTGACTAGGTCTATACATTGGTTCATATACCTAATGAGGTGTATTCATTCCTTTCCTCTCACTTATTCCTTAACTCAATTTTACTCAATGTTACTTATTTACTTATTTTTATCTTTATTTTTGATATCTCTTGAGTAAAGACTGATCTATGCATGTTTCACTTGTATGACACACAATGGATAATTCTTCACATACTCAAATTTAGACTCATAATATTAACCTCTTAGGTAAGTCTAGGTATGCTTCTTTTTCATTTATCCTATTCATTTCACTTTGTTACATTTTTGGAATAAAAGAGGGGGGAAATATAATAACCTAAAAATGATAGTTGAGTGTCAAAAGTGCTACTTGAGACCACCTATCCCTAGACCTATCCTATAACCTATTTTCACACTTATCCAACCTTTGTGTAGGCCACAAACATCCCTAGTCATCCTTAAAATAGTCCCAAACTCTCATTCCTACATTTTGGTCCTTCATGGCTCAAGTTTTGCCACTTGGACACTAACACCATAATAGGGATAGTAGTGCCACATGGTGCTAGTGTCCCAATTTTAGTACTATTATATTTTCCCTCCTTTTTCCATAAATCGATATCTTTATAGATGTTATACCTCCTAGGTTTGGCCTAAACCTCTTTTAGCAATTGTATAAGCACCACAATAATATAAATACATGAATTTTATCCCTCTAACCACTAGATGGAAATTAGATGCAAATTACATATGCAAACTTAAAAAAAGTTATGTATAATTAAATTTATTAATCCCTATGCTACTCTACTTCTACACACTACCATATACAACATTCTTAAGCTTATATTACTTAGATTTTCAATCTTAAGCACATTTAAAACACTCAAGTCAACCATCATACTAGCTTCACTTTCACTTTCACCATCACTTAGGTTAGGAGAATTACATCAGGATTGATCTCTCTTTTGAGTATTGGTATGTAGAATTTTTTTATCCCATCAGGGTGTTCAGGATGTCTAGCCTATGTAATGGGAAATGTAGCAGATCTATAAATCAATCCTAGCTTGGAGAAGGTAAATCTTACTTATACTTTTGACTGTGCATACATTAGATATTTAGGGTCATGACCAAGATGGATCCCCTAGACCTATCCAAGGGATCTCTTACCATCATAATATCACTAGGGAGG
This sequence comes from Torreya grandis, assembly GCA_037957365.1. Classification (NCBI taxonomy): domain Eukaryota; kingdom Viridiplantae; phylum Streptophyta; class Pinopsida; order Cupressales; family Taxaceae; genus Torreya; species Torreya grandis. Next base: position 1,298,883 of record JARHVA010002723.1, read on the forward strand.
GTTAAAAATCCTCCAATCAAGTAAAACTATGTAATAACCCTAACTAGGTCCTATGTTTTCATATTCACTAAACTAATAAAAAGTAAAGTCTAATCTGGAGCTCATCAAAGCTTATGACACAAAATGGGGTTAGTAAACATAAAAGTAAACATGCATAATATAATACTAATTAAGATATATATAGGTAAAACCCTAATGTATGGAGAGATTAATATATTCAAAATCCATTACTTATGCTACTTTTATCTACTAAATAGGATCAAAGTTAGAGATACTTACCTTGACGATGGACCCATCGAGACTCAATATCTCCCTTGGCCAAAGGAAATTAATAAGAGGTTATTTTGGTTTGTAAGGATCCTTTAGAAAGGCCAAATCATCCATGACTCATACAAAATATATTATTCCTCTCTAAGTAAAAACCCTAAGCTAAGACACCTCAAGTAGAATGGCAGAAGAGTAGATTGTAAAGAAGTACAAATGAATAATTAACTCTTTATGTCTCTCTAAGAATGGAAAATGGATGTGTTTATTTTTTTCACTAAATATTTCACCCTAGATATGGTTGTTTAAGCCTAATCTAAATTTAATGAAACATTAGATTACCTCTAGCCTTATAAATTGCCTACAGTAGAGGTAAACCTCTAGGTTTAAGGGCTAGCTCCTTAGATTGATCCTTGATAACTTATCACATATAATACTTGATTACTTGGATGAAGAGGGATATAAGTAACATGAAAATTAAAATAATATAATGAGGTGATACACTAGAATGATCTCCACTAGACTAACATACAATTTCACTAAGAAAAATGACTCACAACATTAGTCTCAAGATCCTAGATTGCTCGAACATAAGTATTTAAATCATGGAGGTGATATGCATTATAATACTCAAGATGAGTGAATAAAAGGTTATATTATAGACACTAAGGATAATCCTTAAACTTAGAGATACAAAAATTCTCTAGATATACTTCATGTGACCTATTAGAGGGAGAACTAGTTGCATCAAACATGGAAGAACCAAAGAGAAAGAAAATATAGATACTAATCACTTGAAATTTCACTATACACTACTTCACACAATTATAAAATAAGTTTATGAAATAAAAACTACCTTTGATATATTTATTTCAAAGGAAAATATAGTATTCAAACCAATAAGGCTTTGCCATACTAGGTGTGGATTCCTTTACAAAAGCCAAAATGGCTTGCAATTATAGGAAATGTGAGAGAAGAAGTGAAGCTCAAGGGTCACAATAAAAAGTTTCAATATATGAGAGATAGTTACATTTTAGGATAATAGAGTGGATAATATACCATGAAGGTCTTATTGGAAAAGTTTCCATCTGAATCATGACAAACTATTCAAACTAATGTAGAGACCTCAAGTAGCCCTCTTGAAAATACCTTCAAGATGAAGCATCTCTTGATCAATTGAAAATAGAATATGAAGTCTTGAAAAATATTAAATATCTTAATGAGGTTGGAAATAAGATATGATAGTCATCAGATGCCTCTCTAACTAATAATATTCTTATTGACACTTATATTCACTCTCTAATAATCACTCACTATCCCTTATAGGTTGATCCTCACATTTGTCATCAAGGTGACTATAAATTACTCAAATATATCCATGGAATAAGTTTTAGGACAATTTTTATATATATTTTATTTTAATCCATGAGTTATACCTTAAAAAGATTTAAAAATAAACCTTTCATCTTTTCACTAGGCAGTCACTTCTCATTTTCACTATCCATCCAAAATTACCTGTGATGAATGGTGTAGTAGAGGGCCTTTAATTAAAAATTGAGGTTATAAATGAGAATATGGAGTTATAATATGTCCCTATGGACCTCCTTAAATATTTTTCATCCACTAATCCTCTTGTACACCTATAAAACACACCAAAACTTACAAAAAACCCTAAAATAGACCTATCTATATAAGTGATAGTATAAAACATTTAGGTGGGAATGAGAATGTGAGAGTCTTAAATAATTAAATAACATTTACAAGGTCAAATTATTCCTTATATATTCATTCCCATTTATTTATTTTCCATCAGGTCAAAACTAGGGTTTGAGAAGGTTTTAGGTGTCTTGTAATGTTAATGATTGTTCATAAAAGTTACATGTTTAAATTTTAAAAAAAAACCCAAAAAGTTAGGGTAAAATACCCTATTAAACTACCCATATATATTTGATTCGCAATGTAATTAGTCTGTACTAATATGAGCACTTGAAGATGATTCTTGAGCTCCTTGACCATGTTATGAGTACCCCTAAAATGAGTTTAGGACAACATGAATAGTTTAAGCTCTCTCATTGAAAATAAATGGTCTTGAGAAACCTTATATATCCCCTTAAAGTATCTCAAATAAATTATAAGGGTCATGTATTCATATAATTATAACTATGCACTTGTAGGGTTTAGGCCTAGTTGTAGCCCTAATAGGCCCGACTGTGTTTGATGGCCTATGACTACCTTTGAATGGTTTCTTAGGACTAAAATTGACTATTAAAAAACTTTAACCTATAATTCACCTTTTCAAATAATTATATATTGTTCTATGACTCATCATATCATCCTTCCACATGCACACACTATGCCTATAATTTTGTCTTGAATTGGAGTGCCCTATGTTTGAGACAAAATAGAAGGAATCTCCCCTATTTATATTTATAAGTTGAGGATATGGGAGGATATATTAGGTCATAAATAACATATTTTAAAATTTTCATATGCATATCACCTATGTGGATCTCTCAACATCACAAATCCTAAAATTAGATTTATAATCCAAGTGATTGTGCACAAAATTTACTGAGTATGGGATTAGAGCCTGTTTGTTTAACCTACCCTTACCCAATTCCTTACTCATGAAGATCACATGGAAGTATATTATCATAAATATATAAGTTAATATTTAAGTTATCATTCACTTTACCCCTTCCATCTTTTCCAAACCTGCACACTCTATTTGACTAACTGGTCTATAGATTGTGTTGATTATGTCATCTATAGGTGACAATCAAGGAGAGTTCAAAGGGCCTTTTTAGATGTTCATTTTTTATAAATGATACATTAATTCATATTTATCCTTATAATATCATTGGATAATTTATAACTTTAAATAACATCTAGGTCTACAAATCTCTAAACCTCTTATCTCTCACCATCAACACTCTGTGGGTCTACAGTTAGATTATAAGTGCTACATTTGGGGAATCATGGGATCTTGCTATAAGTTATGACCTATGTCAAATCACTAAATATCAACTCACTTGATTTATCCTTAGGTAATAGTGTCATATTTCACTTAAATGAGGCCACTTTGTCTTGATTTATACAACCATTATGGCATGTTGTGTTGTAAGACCATTTTAGATGAAAAAGTACTATAGATTACTGAAAGTTTACAATAAGAAGTTGCTTGAATTATAAGCATAATTAAATCACCTTATCTTAACCAAATAAACACTTTCTCATGTTGATACATTTACTATAAGATTGGGCTACATGATAAAAACATTTAGGCTTATGTAGACTTCAAATAACTTTACCATGGGATGTCATAGAGTGAGATAGAATCCCCTTTTAGAGAGATTAAGGTAAACTCTCCCAATTTCAACTTTTCAAATTTATGAACATGGACCCAAGTTTATATACATACAATGGCTTCACCATTTATACCATGATGCTTCTCTATACTTTTAGACATGATTTAAAGTCTCAATGAGTTCAAACATCTACCATTCAACAATACTCATACCTTTATGGATTGGCTGTAGATCACTATTGGAAATTTCCTATAGGTGAAGACATTATAGGACTGTGAGCTAAAAATTGGTTTTCACAACCAATATTAAACCTTTTGGATGCTAAATATTACTATTTTGAATTTATAATCCTCTTCATAATCTTGAAACCTTCATTTGTAATCCATATGATTGACCAAGGCCTAGTTCTACCTGACTGTAGGTGACAGTCACAAAGAAACTTGTCTACATGCAATTCTGACTCTATCTTGGAAATTTCACTTTATCAATGCCAATTTTGAGACTCAATATTAAAAGGTGGAATTGGTCACCATGTTATGAGAGTTTTAAAATTACATCACCTTTTTTTGAGGACAAAAATAGGGAGATACAACTTTGAAAATGATGGAACATTGTTTGCAGTTTCAAAGGAGTCTTCTATTAACAAAAATAGATGTATTTTCTTACTTATTGACCTCCACACATGAAAAAAAGGATTTAAAACCTTTTGAGAAGGATTTTATTACTCCTAAAGATTATGTACACTAATATATTTTCATAGAACAATGTAAATAAAGGATAAACTTGGAGCCATTAGGGATGTATAGGTAGAAAAAGGTCACCAACCTTCTTAATAATGGTTCATAAAGTAAAAAACAATAAAACTTATGACTATTTACATGAATTAGAAGTATAATAGGATTAATATTGCTCACCAAGTGTACTTGATCTAACTCACATCCTCCTTTCCATACCAAGCTAAAACTAGTTGACCATTTGATGTTGTCTAGGAGAGCGATAAGAAATAAAGGTTGGTTTTGCTCATTTTTAGTTCTATCAAAGATACCTAAGCATGGAATAAAATTAAGGGGATATAAAGAGACACTAATAAATTTTTCCCACATTCTAAATGTGTTGTAAAGGTTGTATGACTACCCTTTAACTACCTATACCTACATGATCTTCTCTTTTCCACATTAAACCTACAATTGTTAGTTCAAAACTACCATATCTAACATGCACATAAAATATAAGACATTAAATATCCTCTTGAAACACTTGTACTCCCATGGAAGCTATACCACTTCATTTAATGAACCCAAAAGTGTCCTAGAATGACATAAGATTAACTAAAAAAATGTGACAAGAGATAAAACACATATTTGACCTCATAAAATATCAGCGGACACATTCATAACCTAGGATACCCTTATAAAAAGTTTTAATGTATAGGGGGTTGACCTAATTTGACTTGGGGTCAATCTAGTCAACATTTTATAGGTAGATCTAACCCTAGTCCTTTTTAAAAGTTTAGATTGAAAGGTCAACCCAATCAACCTAGTATTGCTATTGACAAAAAAACTAGGTCACAATCTAGGTCGGCTAGGGGCCAACCTAGATCCTAATTAATTTTATCGATTAGAGTACAAGGTTGATGGGGCTGATAGTGTAACATAAACTATAAAAAGGGTTTTAGGCTATGAAAGGGCTAATGAAGGTGGAAAATGAGTAAAGGAGGGTGAAAAATAGGAGGCAAAGCTTAGGGAAATATTTTTATGAGATGGTTAGATTGATAACAAGTGGTAGTAAGGGAAAAAATATTGTGAAGCACCAATGGTCTACACACCCTTTCTCGGTGCACCCCTTAAGGCATGCACTTAGAGAGATTAAGACTCGATGGGTTCTTTCAATATAAAAAGCATCATTAATTTATAAAGTTTGAAAATATTATGTGTATACATATGCCCCACTTGAAGCTCATCACATGTCACATAGGTGTAACATGAGATGGTGCTTTGAGAAGAGAACATAGTAACACACAATGTTGAAGATAAAACAAGTCATATTATTTTAAATAAAAAAATAACTAAAATTTAAATGATTGAAAGGGAAATAATTAAAAATTAAATGTATGCATACCTTGTCTTACCTTTATCACTATATGGCTATATTCTGTGTTTGTAGTTTTGATCATGGAGGTCATAGAGATTGCTTTCAACAAACCAAGGATACAAAACTAAAGAGAAAAAACAAACAAACACATGAAAGCCAAGATAATTGATGCTATATGGATGAGAAGTGCTTAAAAATTTAACAAGTTGGGATGATAAGTGCTATGCTAGACCAAATTACCAAGTCAAAATTTAGAGTAAATTAGGTAATTGAAAGGCCAAGGCTACTAAAGATCAAAATACTCAAACAAGTAAACCTTAAGTAAGAAAGGAAAATTCACCAAGTCAAACCAAGGATACATGTCAAAAATGGTAATCAAACGTCAATGTGAAATTAGTAACAAACCTTACTTAAAAAATATGGGCAAGTAAAAATGGTATAACATTGATGAATAAGCAATAATAATCCTTAATCATTAATGGAAAAAGGTGCATAAAATGGAAAACAATATTGGTGATTGAGAAGTAACAAGACAACCTCATGCAACAATGGAAAAACAACATATAAGTAGAAATGGACTCAAGTGTATATAAAAAGGGGTAATATAATAATACCAAAGGGTAAACAAAATCAAAGTGATGATGGGATGTAAAATAATGGGGTAAAGATAATCCATAGTCACTCAAACATATTGTTTGGTTCTAAAGATAGATAAAATTGAAACAAAATAGTGCTAGCATGTTTTTAAGATGTGAAGAAGAGGGAAGTATAGAAGATGGAACACAAATTTAGAATCACATTTGGATTGACAAGGGGGGAAATGAAATGGGTGGAGGGGAGAATGAAGGAAAAACCAAGGTAGATAAACTCCTTATTACGTCAAGGCACTCAACTTAGGTTTGTCAAAATGAGAGGAATTTCAACCTTAAGGAATCTAAAGATATTCTCTTAGTGACTCAATTATTATATCAAAAAATGTAGTAGGTAGATCATCCCATGAAGGCTATATGCAAGAAAATTAAAAATGGATCTACCTTCCCACAACGTGTTCCTCATTCCTCAGGACCCCTTACAAAGTCATTTTTCTACTGTGAAGATTGGGTACTTTCATGAGAAATTAAGTAGCACCATAAAGTTGTTAAATTAATCTATTCCAATCTACTAATATACTACACCCCAAATGGACCTCAACTCTATGATGAGGCTAACTATGGAGTTTAAGCTTTGATTAATAATAGGAGATGTACTTGTAGTCTCATATTTTGGTCTGATTTTGAAATTTGAAATTTTGTGTGTTTACTTTTATATATCATTGCCTTTTATTTCAAATGATTTATATTTTAATGTTATTGATGGATTTTTCTATTCCTCCTCCATATGGATTTGGAAAACCAAACATGGATGCTAAAGATGACTTTCATTTAAATACTTGTGACTTAGTTGCTAAGAAAAATAACTTAAAAAGCATGGTGTCTGAGTCTTATAAATTAAGGTAAAATGAAAGTGCTATCTTTACTTTGACCTTAATCTATCCAATGTAGAGTGAAAGGAAAGGAAATCAAGAGGAATGGAATATGAAACAATTTTAATTACTCCAAATGGAAAACATTGTAACAAAGGGATAAAATGACATTGAAGTGCCATTTATTATCATAAGAATGCAAGAAATGTACAAAAACATACTAAAATAATTTGTGCAAATTTTATCTAAAAAATAAGTAAAATATAAATTTTGACAAGGATAAAAAACTCATAACCATTGCTAGACACATTATAGACAAGGAATACTAGATAAAAAATGGTGATTTCATGATGAAGGACAGATCCTATCCATGGTCTTACACTAAAAATCATAAAAAAGAAATCCATGAGGGTGCCAAAGCATTTGAAAAGTAAATGGGATAAATATGGTATTTTGTGAGGAAGGTTAGGTCCTATCCATAGTCTTACATTGCAATTAATTATAAAATAGGAAAGCAAAAGACCAAAAGAAAAGACTAAGGTGTTGAGAAGTGTTGTCATTGATGTTAAGGTTGATGTCATTAATGTCAAGGTGCATCTGGTAGATATGCATGGTGAGTGGTATTTGAGGTATGAGTTTATGACCTTGATTTAACAAGGAAGCCATGTGACAAGATGCATTTGAAGGAAAGAGAGAATTTAAAGACAACTAATGTCTTATGGTTGGATAAATGCACAAGTCAAAGTGTCAAAGGTGTCCAAGTCAGCTTGAAGTTTTTAGTTTTGTTATTGAAGTTTCTTGTGAAGGTATGATGACAAGTAGGTTTATAAGAGTGTTATTGTGAGCAAGGCCAATTGACAGTGTGTGTTATGACAAGTTTATGAGCATTAAAGGTATGTAGTGTGAAAGAGAGTATTGTAGTGGTTATGAGTGGTGTTGTCTTGTTGTCATTATTGAATAATGCATAGGTGTTAACTAAAATTTTCACACCCTATTTTAATACTTTTTTGAACCTCAAAATTATGTCATATTTCCAAAATACCTAGTGGGGGCTAATGACTCAAAATATTTTGGTCTTATTATACCTTTTCATTTTATGTGATTAGATTAAATATGGCTATTGAATTGTTTGTCATTTTAATTAATTTTTGATCTGCATTAAGTTGTCTCATGTGATTCTTGTTATCTACGTTAATAATAGGACCATTGTTTTAGATGTCTTTATCTAGTATTTTAAATAACAAGTCAAATCAGGTTGGTAGTTTATCATTCAAATTTATTTCATGAGCTTAACAAGTATCATAATCTCCTTGGTATTCAGAATTTTACATTTTTCTAACATTTCATTGCACAAGGCAATGGTACCATTTTACATATCTTACCATGATACATTTAGTATACTAGGATTATAATTACTTCATTTTATATAATCTATGGATTCAATTTTGTTTTCCAACAAAATAATAAATTGAAGTCTTAACGATTGAAGGCATTAAAACATGTAGGTCCTAGTTTATAATGTAAATTTTGAAATAAGTTGTAACCTATATGGTCAGTCTCATAAGTGAATGGTATTGTTTTTATTAGTGGGGCATTTTTTAGATAAAGATATAAAGTGTAGTCAATTTAAATACCCTGGTGTCAACACACTTGCAAAGTAAAAATGAATATCATGGTGTAAAAGCATCCTATTTATATTGATACATGACCAAGAAGACATCTAAACATTTACACCAAAGAAAGAGGATAAGCAAAGGTATGTATGTTTTGATGGATATCAACATTTAATAAGTATTTAATGCACTATTGGAAGTTGGAAATTTTCATAGTTATCCTCTTATTTTGGCATCTAAGCCGATCAGTGAATTAGATAAGCTCATGATTTATGTCTTGGCTAAAATTGAAAATCTACTAAATTTGACCAAGCTATTTGGGTAGCATATGAGTAAGTTTGTTTTAATGCTTACATAACTTGCATTTAATTTTGGTACACTCTCTTTGGGAGTAAATCAAGAAGGAAATATCCTTCACAGTTTTAGTCTTCAAAAATTTCAATCAAGGTTTAATGTAGATGGTAATGAATCTTAGAAACACACTTTTTTAAAATTTTGATTAAGTTTTTGAGGTAGCTTTGCAACGTAGACATAATGCACTTATGTGGGGAATTTCTTTAGTCTGATGGAATGCATTTTCTATTGAAAGGTGAGTTTTCTTAATAGAAAACTCAATCAAATGGTTTGATTTTTCTTTTTATTTCTATAATTTCATCATTCTATGAAGAGATGGATTTATATTTGGTAAAATGTCTTTATTTCTCCACATTATCATTAGTTTATGCATGCAAAATTGATGAGATATAGTTGGTTATTTTTTATTAAGATTAGTTTGTTAGGGTTTTGTTGGGTTCAGCTTCATTTATTTTATTTCTCTCTCTCTGAGTCCATTTTGAGACATGGTAATAATGCTGAAATATTCAACCTGAGACAGTGGAATGTTTGGGGCTTGCCAAATTTTGATTTGGGTAATTAATTTCTAGGCAGTATTTCATGATGCCATGGTTGAATAAATCTTATATTTTTAAAATTTCATGTCAAAATGAATTTTCTTCCTGCTGGTTCCAACCCAATTTTGATATTTTTCCCAAAAATGTTTGTGTTTTCATAATCTTAAGGTTTTCATAAAGATTTTATGACAAAATTACTAGTTCTTTGAGGTAAAAACAATATATATTTGTGAGCTGATTTTGGATGAAGTTTTAAATTCAAAACCTAATGTTTTTGATCATAAAAATTAATAATTTATTTTCTTAAACAAATTTTCATTTCAATTGAATACATATAATTTGCCCTTTAAAATGTGATGATTATTCTCACTCAATAGTTTTTTGAAAACTTTGATATTTGATTACTGGTTACATAAAATAAATTTCATTATTTTCATACATGTTGAAAGTATTTCAGTGTTGGAAAAGTGGATGTATTATAAAGGTTAGGAATAATTTTTTGATTTTTGAAGAACATTTTTAAGATTTTTTAATTTTTTGTGAAACCCCATTTGATGGATCTGATTATTTGATATAGATCTAAGAGTTTAGATCAAACAGATAATAGTGGAGCTGGGTATACATGGAGGACACATGGATTTATTTTTAAAGTTTCCTATTTTGATAACCTTTAAATCAATTATTTTAATAAAACCTTGTTATTTAAGCATGCCAATAAAAACTATCATTAGATATCTTTAGCTTTGATGATATTTGGCATAATATATAACTTGATGTATGGTTTGATTCTAGTTGAACAGATTCAATATTTGCTCAAGTAATGGAAACATATATAGTCTAGTTGTATTTATTTTAATCATGACATGATGGATAGATATTTTAAGATTAGTTTATAAGAGTCATTTCATAACAAGGCCCCCACCCGAGTGTTTGTTTAGTCTTTATAATTTTTTTTTATTTTTTAATGGAGGTTATTAAAGTTTGTTATAAGATTAAAGTTTGATTCAAACTAATAACTTTATTTCATAAAGCTAACTTAACTTTAAATTATAAGTTCCTTTTCTAAACTTTAATTTTAAACCCAAGGTTAGTTGTTAAAGCAACTAACTACATAGAAAAGGTTATAAATGCAAAGCAACCTCATTATCAAAAGGAGGAACTCTTAAAGAAGATTGATACTCACTCAATATGATGACGTAGTCCCATCTCATCTATATATATTTGTAATCATATATGTTAGAATCTAGCTATCACCTAAATACTAATGAACACAACACACTTTGCATGACAAAAGTTTGATAGTCACACATGCTGTAATGTCTCTTTTCAAAACTTGTAATCTATATGATTTATTTTATTAATAAAATTATTTTATTTTAGTTTCTTAATTATTTATTGTTATATGATTTGGCTTGCCTCCTTTATGTATTATATCTTTTAGTATACTGCTTCTTTTTTATTTATTTTTTTGTTGTTTAATTAGTCTCTCCTCATTGCCTTCTTTATCTCTCTTTACTTGCAACAACCCACTTTTCATTTGGAGAAGAATTTATGAATTTTAAAACTAAAACACCATTTTTATATTTAAAGTATGCATATGATTCTAAACATAGGATTATTTTGAATTCACAATTCACTATCCATAACTTATCTTAGATCTGTTTCTTTATATTTTGGTTTATATAACTAGATTTATATTCTTCAAGAGATTATTTAATTAATAGGTTTTCTCTATCAAATAGAATAGATTATAGATTCTTATCTAATTAATTCTTGATTTGGTAAAGTGTATTTCTGAAAGCTTAAACCTGAATTAAGGTATCATCAAACCCAAGTGCATCTTTAATATATATGAGTTATGATTAAGAGACATAAAATACAGGTTTATTCATGAAACCATTATTTGAGATCACTCTCTTTATGAAAACACTTCATCCATATATTACTCATATGAATTGAAACATTTCCTCTTATGAAAGTTTTTATTTTCCCATAACTTGGTCAAATGTGTAAGCCAATGCAACTTGAATTTTAAAACCTAGTACATGCCTTACACTAATTTTTTAGTCATAGGACTTCCATGATTAAATTGGTATGATTTTGACTTAACCTTCACTATAGGTGAAAGAGGTGATTCATTGGCATGAAATTTTTTTGTTTCAATAAATTTGGTGACTCCATTGGAGACACATTTAATTCTTTCTTGAATGATTTCATTTTAGTTTTCTAATGATATCTGGTTGCCAATTTACACTAATGTTTCCTTCAGTATCTACTAGATATTTAGGTCTTGATTCTTGTTTGAATGATATTTTTATTACAACATATTTTCTCAACTTTGATTCTGATGACTTTTTCCAAGAATGGCATCTTCTCACTGACATTGTTAAAAACATCCACCTTGATCTGGAAGCCTAGCTCAATTCAATCTAGTGTGAAGGTGAGCCCTTTGAAATATTTTCTCAACATTAGTTTTTGGATTATATTGAAATTTATTTTTCATATAGGCCTAGAATAAACCTTTCTCTTATTTTATGGATGAAATTCTTACCAAAAATTTATAAACCTACTACTCTATAATAAAAATCTAGGATGATGGACATTTTGAAACCCCATAAATCTAATTTAGATCCTCATTCAACAAATGAAAATGCATCTTATCCTCTCAAACCAAATGATCTCACTCAATAATGTGTTATAATTGATCAGTTGGTCAAAAATAGAGTTTATTCTAATCTAGTAACTTGGTATACCTTATCTTGTTGCAAAGATGAAGCCATTGATGAGTATCTAATATGCTTCTTATCTAAATACTAGGATATTCCACTTTCTTTCAAACTTAGCAAATAAATTTTTAATAGTCTTTGGATGAGTCATCTACATAATAATCATAAAATGATTTCTAAAAAAATTTTATTCATAGACTTTTAGATGGTCTTAAAATTTGCCCATATCCAAAAGCAGAGTAAAAAATTTTGCCAGATTTTTTCTTTGAACCATGACCTGTTCAAATGCAAAAAATTATCTGAGTTAATGGTTGAATTTGAAGATAAATTTCTTACTAATTTTTTTGTTTTCTCAATCTATAGCATGATTACCACTTCTCATGATGAATATTCTATTCATCTGCAATCAAATCAAGACTTAGAATTTTCCCCTAATCATGATGTTTCTTTAGCTAAATCTATCATTACTCCTTGCAATTGATCACAAAATAAAAATGATAGTTCTGATTTTTATTCCTCAATACACGAGAATAATTTAATTTCCCTTATGAGTTTTGATACTCTTAGATGCTCAAAATCAGATTTATTTGATAATAATCATCTGAAATCACCATTATTTGACTCCTACATAAGTGGTTATTTTATTTTTGATGATTTAATGGTCCAACATGTATACATTTTTGAAAAACATATTTATGATTTTAATAGGGATGTATAAATCCAAGGCTATGAAGATCCTAAGCTTCTGGGTTTTTCTAAAATGAATACACTTGATTCTTTGAAACATAATAATTTTGAGACTTTTACTTTTTTAGAAATTTAGACGGACGATAGCATAATGAATTATGAATATGAAAATTTTTAGTTTGTTCTACTTGAATTTGAATTTGGTAAGTATTTAGTGGAAATTAAACAATTTTTTTATTCTATAAGCATTTCTAAATTAGAAACAATAGCTTGAAAACAAGTTTGGGAAGTTTTGAACATTCAAAATTTTGCTTTGAATCTTTCTTGTTTGAAATTTATGATATAAATCATGATCATGTTTGTGATATTGATGACTCTTCTATGTGTCAAAAATATAACAAAGAAATTGAAAACAATAACCAAGCTATTAAAAATTCAAAAAATGAATGCTTCACTGAAGCATTTGAGACTGACGGTGAAATGATCATTAATGAATTTATTAGTACATTGAATTAGGATGAAACTTTATTTTCAACTTCAAAAGAAAGATTTAATGTTCTTGATAGTCTAGAATCTGAAGTCTCATTTGAATATTTATGTTTTGAATCTGATTATGATGTTGAAATTTTTGCTTATCATCCTTTTGATAATAATTCACAAATCTTTCCAAATCCTATTGATCACATACAATATGATTTTCTTTTTCAAGAGACAAAAGAAGGACAACAAGTGAGAGATTCTTTTGTTAATTTTAGTTTGTTTAAGCATGATTTTATTAATCTATTATCTAATTATTTATCTATTTGTAGGTGTCTTATGTCATGTGATGTTAGCCAAAATCCTGTGGAACAAGATAAAATGTCTTGGATTCTTTGTTTTGTTAAGATTTCTCATGTATCTTGCATTCTGTGGATTTTATATCAGATTTATGTTATCGTTTGTAATATTTTACATTAGAAGATTTTTGATAATGGCTAGCTCACTTTATTCTCATAACTATACATATTTTTGTTTTTTGAAGGGCATTTTTCTTTTTTCTTGTTTTGGCTTGTTAGTTGCTTTGTGTTTTGTTTTCATTTTGGTGATTGTAGCTGTTGGATTCTACTCACCTTTGAAACCTTCATCAGTATTTAGGCTAATCACAGACTTTGGCATATTAGAATGTAAGTTTTTATTTCAACAAAGGGTTATTTTCTTGATTTAATTGATAAATCATTAGTAAATGAATTAAATTAGATAACTGGTTAGGTGAAAGGTGCTTATTTTCATATTTGTGATTTTTAGACTGTTGTAACATGATTCATCCAGCCTGCATTCCCCAGTTTATTGATTCTTTTTCTTCATACCACGTTACATCTCATAATACATTTATTTTATTGAATAAATATTCTAAGGAGTCTGTGCATAATGATTTGGGAAACACCTTACCTAGGTTGCACTCCTAAACTGCTCATTTTTACTAATCTTATGTTGTAGTCCAATCTTACAAGCAAAATTGACCAACAAGGTTGGTAGTGTTAACTAAAATTTTTGCACCCTATTTTAAAACTTTTTTGAACCTCAAAAATTATATCATCTTACTAAAATACCTGATGGGGGCCAATGACTCAAAATATTTTGGTCTTATTATACCTTTTCATTTTGTGTGATTAGATTAAATATGGTTATTTAAGTGTTTGTCATTTTCATTACTTTTTGATTTTCATTAAGTTGTCTTAGGTGATTCTTGTTATCCACTTAAATAATAAGACCATTATCATAGATGTCTTTATCTGGTATTTTAAATAACAAGGCAAATTAGGCTGGTAGTTTATCATTCAAATTTCTTTCATGATCTTGGCAAGTATCATAATCTCCTTGGTATTCAAAATTAAACATTTGTTTCACATTTCATTGCACAAGGAAATGGTACCATTTTACATCTCTTACCATGATACATTTGGTATAACAAGATTTTATATAATCTATGGATTCAGTTTTGTTTGCCAACAAAATAGTAAACCAAAGTCTTGATGATTAAAGGCATCAAAGCATGTAGGTCTTAGTTTATAATGTAAGTTTTGAAATAAGTTGTAACCTATATGGTTATTATCCTAAGTACATGGTATTATTTTCAATAATGGGTCCTTTTTAGGTAGAGACATCAAGTGCAGTCCATTTAAATACCCTAGCATCAACACACTTGTAAATTAAAAATGAATATCATGGCATAAAAGCATCATATTTATATTAATACATGGCCAAAAAGGCATCTAGATATTTGTGCCAAAGAAATATCATAAAGAAATGTATGCATGTTTTGATGGCCACTAGTATTTAATGCACTATTGGAAGTTGGAAATTTTCATAGTTATCCTCTTATTTGGGCATCTAAGTCAATCAATGAATTAGATAAGCTCATGATTTATGTCTTGGCTAAAATTGGAAATTTGTTAAATTTGATCAAGGTATTTGGGCAACATATGAGTAGGTTTGTTTTAATGTTTACACAACTTGTGTTTAATTATGGTAACCTCTTCTTGGGAGTAAATCAAGAAGGAAATATCCTTCATGATTTTAGTCTTAAAAAATCTCCTTAAAGGTTTAGTGTAGATGGTAATGAAGCTCAGAAACACACTTTATTGAAATCTTGAATAATTTTTTGAGGTAGCTTTATAGTGTAGACATGATGCACTTATGTGGGGATTTTATTTGGTTTAATGGAATGAATTTTATGTTGAAAGGTGAGTTTTCTTAATATAAAACTCACTCAAATGGTTTGATTTTTCTTTATATTTCTATAATTTCATCATTCTATGAAGATATGGATTTAGATTTGGTAAAATGCCTTTATTTCTCTACATTATCATCAGTTTATGCATGTAAAATAGATGAGATAGAGTTGATCCCTTTTTTTAAGATTAGTTTTTTAAGGTTTTGTTGGGTTTATCTATGTTTATTTTATTTTCCTCTCTTTGAGTCCGTTATGAGACATGGTAATAATGCTGAAATATTCAGCCTGAGATAGTACAATGTTTGGGGTTTACCAAATTTCAATTTGGGTAATTGATTTATGAGAATTATTTCATGATGCCATGGTTCAATAAATCTTGGTTTTGTAATGAATTTTCTTCTTGCTTATACCAACCCAATTTTAATATTTTGCCTAAAAATGTTTGTGTTTTCATAAGCTTGAGGTTTTCATAAAGATTTTATGGCAGAATTACTGGTTCTTTGAGGTAAAAACAATATATTTTTGTGAGATCATTTTGGATGAAGTTTTAAATTCAAAACCTAATGGTTTTGATCATAAAAATTAATAATTTGTTTTCTTAAACGAATTTTCATTCCAGTTAAAGACATATCATTTGCCCTTGAAACTATGATGATTATTCTCACTCAATGATTTTGTGAAAACTCTGATATTTGATTACTAGTTACATAAAATAAATTTCATTGTTTTCATACATGTTGAAAGTATTTTAGTTTTGGAAAATTATATTTGTTATAAAGGTTAGGAATAATGTTTTGATTTCTGAAGAACATTTTCAAGATTGTTTAATTTTTTATGAGACCCCATTTAATGGATCTAATTGTTTGATATAGATGTCAGAGTTTAGAGAAAATAAGTAATAGTGGAATTGGGAATACATGGAGGACACATAGACTAATTTTTGGAGTTTCCTATTTTGATCACCTTTAAATTAATTATTTTGATAGAACCTTGTTATTTAAGCATGCAGATGAAAACTATCATTTGATATCTTCAGCTTTGATGATATTTGGCATAATATATAATTTGATGTATGGTTTGATTCTAGTTAAACATATTTAGTATTTTCTTAAGTAATGAAAAATACATGGTCTAGTTGTATTTATTTTGATTGCATGATGGATAGATATTTTAAGATTAGTTTATAAGAGCCATTTGATAATGGGGCCCCCACCCAAGTATTTGTTCGGTCTTTATAAAAATAAATATTTTAAAGAGGTTATTAAAGTTTGTTATGAGCCTAAAGTTTGCCTAAAACCTATAACTTTATGTTATAAAGTTAACTAAACTTTAAATTATAATTTATTTTTCTAAACTTTAAGTTTAAATCCAAAGTTAGTTGTTAACCCAGCTAATTTCTTGGCAAAATTTATAAAGCAAAACAACTTCATTATTGAAAGGAGGAATTCTTATAGAAGATCAATGCTAACTCAATATGACGATGTAGTCCTATGTCATATATACATATTTGTAATCATATACACTAGAATCTAGGTATCACCTGAATACTAATGAACACATCACACTTCACATGACAAAAGTTTGATATTTACACATGCTATAATGTCTCTTTTTAAAAATTGTAATCTATATGATTTATTTTATTAAT
Source organism: Torreya grandis (assembly GCA_037957365.1). Lineage (NCBI taxonomy): Eukaryota > Viridiplantae > Streptophyta > Pinopsida > Cupressales > Taxaceae > Torreya > Torreya grandis. Next base: position 1,316,285 of record JARHVA010002723.1, read on the forward strand.
AAAATTATTCCTCATTTTGGTTTTGTCAATCATTTTTTGTTATCTAATTTGTCTTGGCACCTCCTCTATGTAATATATATTTTAGTGTACTACTTCTTTCTTTATTTTTTTCTATTGTTTAGTTAGGTCTTTTTCTTTAGTTAGTCTCTCCTCATTGCCTTCTTTATCTATCTTAACTTGTAGCAGCTTGCTTTTCATTTGGAAAAGCCTTTATGACATTTAAAATTGAAACATCATTTTCATATTTAATGTATGCATATGCTTTTAAGCATAGGCTTATTTTAAATTCACATTTCACTATTTGTAACCTATCTTAGATCTATTTCTTTATATTTTGGTTGATATAATCAGATTTCTATTCTTCAAGATATTATCTAATTAATAAGTTTTCTCTATCAGATAAAATATATTATAGATTCTTATCTAAAATGATTCATGATTTGGTAAAGTGCATTTTTCAAAGCTTAAACCTAAATTAAGGTATCATCAAACCCAAACATATCTTTAATATTTATAAGTTATGATTAAAAGACATTCGAATACAAGTTTATTCATAAAACCCTTATCTGAGACCACTCTCTTTTTGAAAACACTTCATATATCTATTAATCATATAAAATGAAATATTTCCTCTTAAAAAAGTTATTATTTTCCCATAACTTGGTCAAAAGTGTAACCCAATGTAACTTGACTTTTAAAACCCACTACACACCTTACACTAATTTTTTAGTAATAGGACTTCCATGATTATACTAGTATGATTATGAATTAACCTACATGATAGGTGAAAGGGGTGATTCATTGGCACAAAAAAATTTAGCATCAATAAATTTGGTGATTCTGCTAGAGGCATATTTAATTATTTTTTGAATGATTTCATTTTAGTTTTCTAATGATAGTTGGTTGCTAGTTTATACTAATGTTTCCTTCAGTATCTACTAGTTGTTCAAGTTTTGATTCTTATTTAAATGACATTTTTCATGGATCATCTTTGATCGGATTTGATTCACATGAATTTTTACAAGAATAGTGTCCTCACACCGACATTATTAAAAATAACATCCACCTTGATCTGGAAGCTTGGATCAATTTAGTTTGGTGTGAAGGTGAGCCCTTTGAAATATTTTCTCAACATTATTTTATGGATTATATTGAAATTATTTTTTCATCTAGGCTTGAAATAAACCTTTCTCTTATTTTATGGATGAAATTGTTACCAAAAATTTATAAACTAGCTGCTCTACAACATAAAATTAGGATGATGGACTTTTTAAAATCCCATAAATCTGATTTAGATCATCATTCAACAAATGAGAATACATCTTATCCTCTCAAAATTAATGATCTCACTAAATAATGTGTTATCATTGATTGGTTGGTCAAAAATCAATTTTATTCAAATCTAGTAAATTGGTATACCTTATCCTGTCGCAAAGATGAAGCCATTGGTGAGTATCTGTTACACTTATTATCTAAATGCCAAGATATTCCACTTTATTTCAAAACTAACAAAGAAATGTTTTATAGTATTTAGATGAGTCATCTACCTAATAATCATAAAAGGATTTCTAAAAAATGTACTCATAGACTTTCAGATGGTCTTACAATTTGCCCATATCCAAAAGTAGAGTAAAATGTTTTGCCAAATTTGTTCCTCGAACCATGACTATTCAAATGCAAAAAATTATCTAAGTTAATGGTTGAATTTGAAGATAAATTTCCTACTAAATTTTATCTTTTCATAGTCTATAACATGATTACCACTTCTCATGATGAATATTCTATTCATTCACAATCAAATCAAGAATTAAAATTTCCCCTAATCATGATGTTGCTTCAGCTAAATCTATCATTACTTCTTTTAGTCAATCATAAGATAAAAATGATAGTTATGATTTTTATTCCTCAATACATGAGAATAATTTAATGTCCCTTATGAGTTTTAATACTCTTGGATGCACAAAATTAGACTTCTCTGATAATAATCCTCTGAAATCACCATTATCCAACTACTACATAAGTGGTTATTTTCTTTTTGATGATTTAATAGTCCAACATGTAGAAAATTTTGCATTTTTTGAAGAACACCTTTATGATTTTAATAGGGATACAAAAAAATAAGGCTATGAAGTTCCTAAGCTTCTAAGTTTTTATGAAACTAATATACATGATTCCATGAAACACACTAATTTTGAGACTTACTTTTTTATAAATTCAGATGGATGATAGAATGATGAATTTTGAATATGAAAAAATTTAGTTTGATCTACCTAAATATAAATTTGGTAAGTATATAGTGGAAATTAAATAAAATTATGATCCTAGAAGCATTTATAAATTAGAAACAATAACTTGCAAATAAGGTTGGGAAGTTCTAAACATTCAAAATTTTGCATTTGAATCTTTCTTGTTTAAAATTTATGATATAACTCATAATCATGTTTGTGATATTGATGACTCTTCTATGTGTCAAAACTCTAACAAAGACACTAAAAACAATAAACAAGCTATTCAAAATGCATAAAATTAATTCTTCACTAAATCATTTGAGACTGACATTGAAATGATCATTAACAAATTTATTAATACGTTGAATCAAGATGAAAGTTTATTTTCAACTTTAGAAGAAAGATTTGATGTTCTCAATAGGGTAAAATTTTAAGTCTCATTTGAATATTTAAGTTTTAAATATGATTCTAATGTTGAAAGTTTCACTTATCATCCTTTTGATAATAGTTCACAAATCTTTCTAAATCCTGTTGACCACATACATTATGATTTTATTTTTCAAGAGACAAAAGAAGGGAAACAAGTGAGAGATTATTTTGTTGATTTTAGTTTGTTTAAGCATGCTTTTATTACTCTGTTGTCTAGTTATTTAGTTTTTTGTATGTGTCTTATGTTATGTGATGTTAGCCAAAATCTTGTGGAACATGATAAAACATCTTGGATTCTTTGTTTTGTTAAGATTTCTCATGTATCTTGCACTCTATGGATTTTATATAATATTTCTATTTTCCTTTATAATATTTTACATTGAAATATTTTTGATAATGGCTAGCTCCCTTTCTTCTCAAAGTTGTACATATTTCCATTTTTTGAAGGGTAGTTTTATTTTTTCTTATTTTGGCTTGTTAGTTGATTTATGTTTTGTTTTCATTTTAGTGACTGTAGCTGTTGGATTATAATCACCTCTGAAACATTCATAAATATTCAAGATAATCACATATTCTTGATTATACGAATGTAAGTTTTTCTTTCATCAAAGGGTCATTTTATTGATTTAACTGATAAATCATTGGTAAATTAATTAAATTAGATAATTATTTAGGTGAAAGGTACTTACTTTCAAATTATATGACTTTTAGACTACTGTAACATGGTTCATTTAGCCCACATTCCCTACTTTATTGATTCCTTTTCTTCATAACATGTTAAGTCAGATAATGCATTATTTTTAGTGAATAAATATTCCAAGGAGTCCACACATAAAGATTTTTTAAACAACTTACTTGTGTTGCACTCTGAAACTACTCATTTTTGCTAATCTTATGTTTCAGCCCAATCTTACAAGCAAAACTAGTTAGCAAGGTCGCCAGTGTTAACTAAAATTTTTGCACCCTATTTTAAAACTTGTTTGAACCTTGAAAATTATGTCATCTTGTTAAAATAATTGGTGGAGGCCAATGACTCAAAATATTATAGTATTATTATATCTTTTAATTTTGTGTGATTAGATTAAATATGTCTATTGATGTGTTTGTCATTTTCATTACTTTTTGATCTGCATTAAGTTGTCTCAGGTGATTCTCATTATCTTCTTCAATAATAGGACTGTTGTCATAGATATCTTTATTTGGTAGTTTAAATAACAATGCAAATCAAGTTGGTAGTTTATCATTCAAATATATTCATGAGCTTAGAAAGTATCATATTCTCCTTTGTATTCATAATTTAACATTTGTCTCACATTTTATTACACAAGGTAGTAGTACCATTTTACATCTCTTACCATGATACATTTGGTATAACAAGATTATAATTACTTAATTTTATATAATCTATGTATTTGGTTTTGTTTACCAACAAAATAGTAAACAAAAGTCTTAATGATTAAAGTCATCAAAGCATGTAGGTCCTAGTTTATAATGTAAGTTTTGAAATAAGTTGTAACCTATATGGTTAGTCTCTCAAGTGCATGGTATTCTTTTTATTAATGGGGATTTTTTTAGAAAAAGACATCAAGTGTAGTCTATTTAAATACCCTAGTGTCAACACACTTGCAAATTAAAAATAAATATCATGGTGTAAAATCATCCTCTTTATATTGATACATGGCCAATACGACATCTAGACATTATGCCAAAGAAATAACATAAAGAAAGGTATGCATGTTTTGATGGACACCAATATTTAATGAGTATTTAATGCACTATTGGAAGTTGGATATTTTCATAGTTATCCTTTTATTTTGGCATCTAAGTGGATCAATAAATTAGATAAGCTCATGATTTATGTCTTGGCTAAAATTTGAAATATGCTAAATTTGACTGAGCTATTTGGGTGGAAAATGAGTAGGTTTGTTTTGATGCTTACATATCCTATGTTTAATTATAATACCCTCTCCTTGGGATTAAATCAAGAAGGAAATCTCCTTCATCATTTTAATCTTCAAAAATCTCCTTCAAAGTTTAGTGCAGATGGTAATGAAGCTCAAAATCACACTTTCCTAAAATTTTGATTAAGTTTTTGAGGTAGTTTTATAGCATAGACATGATGCACTTGTGTGGGGATTTTATTTGGTTTGTTGGAACACATTTTCTATTAAAATGTGAGTTTTCTTAATAGAAAAATCACTCAAATGGTTTGATTTTTCTTTATATTTCTAGAATTTTGTCATTATATGAAGATATGGATTTAGATTTGGTAAAATGCCTTTATTTCTCCATATTATCATTAGTTTACACATGCAAAATGGATGAGATAGAATTGGTTCCTTTTTATTAAGATCAATTTGTCAAGGTTTTGTTGGGTTCAGCGCCATTTTTTTTATTTTCCTCTCTTTGAGACTTGGTAATAATGCTGAAATATTTAAATTGAGATAGTGGAATGTTTGGGGCTTGCCAAATTTTGATTTGGGTAATTAATTTTTGGGTAGTATTTCATGTTTCCATAGTTGAATAAATCTTGGATTTGTAAAACTTCATGCTAAAATGAATTTTATTCCTATTGGTTTCAACCCAATTTTGATATTTTCTCAAAAATGTTTATGTTTTCATAAGCTTGAGGTTTTCATAAAGATTTTATGGTAGAATTACTGGTTCTCTAAGGTAAAAAGAATATATTTTTGTGAGCTAATTTTGGATGAATTTTAAATTCAAAACCTAATGGTTTTGATTGTAAAACTTAATAATTTGTTTTCTTAAAAAAAAAATTCATTCTAGTTGAATACATATCATTTAACCTTAAAACTATGATGATTATTCTCACTCAGTGGTTTTGTGAAAACTCTGATATTTGATTACTGGTTACATAAAATAAATTTCATTATTTTCATACATGTTGAAAGTATTTTAGTGTTGGAAAAGTAGATGCATTATAAAGTTCAGGAATAATGTTTTGATTTTTGAAGAACATTTTTAGGATTGTTTAATTTTTTGTGATACCCCATTTGATGGATCCAATTATTTGATATAGATGTCAGAGTTTAGATCAAATAAATAATAGTGGAGCTGGGCATACATGGAGGACACATGGATCAATTTTTGAACTTTATTTTTGTGATCACCTTTAAATCAATTATTTGGATAGAACCTTATTATTTAAGCATGCAGATGAAAACTATCATTATATATCTTTAGCTTTGATGATATTTGGCATAATATATAACTTGATGTATGGTTTGATCCAAGTTGAATAGATTCAATATTTGCTTAAGTAATGGAAACATATATGGCCTAGTTTTATTTATTTTAATCATGACATGATGGATAAATATTTTAAGATTAGTTTATAAGAGTCATTTCATAGCGGGGCTCCCACTCGAGTGTTTGTTCGGTCTTTATAAAAATAAATTTTTTAAAGAGGTTATTAAAGTTCGTTATGAGCTTAAATTTTTCCTAAACCTATAACTTTATTTTATAAATTTAACTTAAATTTAAATTATAAGTTCCTTTTCTAAATTTTAAGTTTAAACCCAAAGTTAGTTGTTAAACCAACTAACTGCTTGGCAAAGGTTATAAAGGCAAAGCAACCTCATTATTGAAATGAGTAAATATTACAAAACATTGATGCTCATTCAATCATATGGTGTAGTCCCATCTCATTTATATAGATTTGCATTCATATGCGTTGGAATCTAGCTATCACTTGAATACTAATAAACACATCATGCTTCACATGACAAAATTTTGATATTCACACATGTTGCAATGTCTCTTTTCAAAACTTGTAATTTGTATGATTTATTTTATTAATAAAATTATTCCACATTTTGGGTTTCTCAATCATTTCTTATTAGTTTATTTGACTTGGTGCCTCATATATGTATTATATATTTTAGTGTATTGCTTCTTTCTTTCTTTATTTTTCTATTATTTAGTTAGTTATTTTTCTTTAGTTAGTCTCTCCTCATTGCCTTATTTATCTCTCTTTACTTGTAGCAACCTGATTTTCATTTGGAAAAGCATTTATGACATTTAAAATTGAAACATCATTTTCAGATTTAAAGTATGCATATTATTCTAAACATAGGCTTATTTTGAATTCATATTTCACTGTCTGTAACTTATCTTAGATCTATTTCTCTATATTTTGGTTTATATAATGAAATTTATATTCTTCAAGAGATTATATAATTAATAGATTTTATATATTGGATAGAATAGATTATATATTCTTATCTAAAATAATTCATGATTTGGTAAAGTGGATTTTTGAAAGCTTAAACCTAAATTAAGGTATCATCAAACCCAAGCATATCTTTAATATTTATGAGTTATGATTCAAAGACATTAAAATACAAGTTAATTCATGAACCAATTATATAATACCACTATCTTTGTGAAAATACTTCATCCATCTATTAATCATATGAACTAAAACATTTCCTCTGATCAAATGTGTAACCCAACGTAACTTGACTTTTAAAACCCACTACGTGCCTTGCATTGATTTTTCAATCATAGGACTTCCATGATTAAATTGGTATGATTTTGAATTAACATTTGAAATATGTGAAAGGGGTGATTTATTGGCATGATAATTTTTGATGTCAACAATAGGTAGTAGGTCAGTGAAGTCAAGTGCTTAAGTAGCCTAACCCTAGTCTTGGCATAAAGAGACCTTGTGAGAAGGTTTGAGAATGGTGGCTTGGTGAGATGAGTGTACATAGTAATGAGTGGTTATATAAGGTTTATTTATCATGTATGTGAGGTGGAGAGAGCATGGAAAGAGGCATGAAGGTTATTTTCAAGGATTAATGTGATTTTTAGGTCAAGATCTAGAGAGCAAAGAGAGAAAGTGTGGCCTAATGAAGGGTCATAATAATATTTCAATTTTTTTGAGATCATGAAATAATTTTCATAGGTGAGATATTTTATTTCAAGTGTGTTCATGCAAATTTTAGGTCATAGTGTGAATTAAAATCCATGAAAAGTTGTTTGGAGGTCTCTCAAGTGCTCAAAATGAAGGGCTCTCAACCCGATAAGGATTTTATTATACTCATTATATCATCAAAACTTTACATGGGAACCTAATAATCTTATGGTATATGGGGAAGGGTTAGATATCAAAATTATAGGCATTATTTTTTGGATTGAGTGGTTATGCTTTATGAACGATCGTTAAGAGTAGAAATAGGTTTAAACCCTCTTAGAACTCTAATAAAGACACAATGTTGAAGATGTTGTTCAAAAGTGCCTAGGATGGATTTAATTTCTTAGGTAAGCTATTGGGGCTTGTAATGGACTCTCCTATGTACCTATAAGTGGTATTTTTTAGAGATAGGTGAGAAAAAATGTTGAGTTATAGGCTTATTTTTGAAGTTGTTGTAGAAGTAAAAAGTTACATTGGACATAGTAGTAAAATGGATGGAGGAAGAAGGTAGAGAATCATGTTTCATGTCCATGAATTTTGATATATATATTATATACCTAAATTATGATAAACTAGTCATCCAATTTATCCAGTTGCTAACAAGCCTAATGGTGCAAATAGTGAAAAACACAGGGAATAGTGAGAAAATTAATTGAAATGTGTTTTCATGATATAATGATGAAACCAAGTGCATTTAAATATTGTTTTATATTGGTATATATTATTAATTATTTTTATAAATATTATAATTTAGGTATAGTGGTGAAAATGATGAAGCCAAAATGGCTTATCTGACTCAGTGAGGTTTGTGTGTAGTGAGGGCAACAAATTGGTATGTAAGACCAATAGTTACCACTAGACCATATGATGTTTATTTTTAAATATGGTATAAATATGTTATAGGATAATTTTAATACATTTTAATTCTTTAAAATTGGTCATATAGGTGTTGAAGTTTAATGTTTTATGACTATGTTTTTTGAAAGTTTTGAAAGTTCTAAGTAAATAAGTTGTAGTGATGAGTTTGAGGCTCTATGACTTGAATTGAAGTGTCTAATGCATATGATATTTTTTTTGTGACTTTAAATTAATTTTAATTATTTTTAAAATCTTGGAAGTCAGTGTAAGATGTTGAAACATTGAATCCAAAATGGCTTGTTTAGTTCAAGCAAGACTGTCTAAGATAAGGTTAGGAGATTGGTCTGCAAGACTAATGTTTGATATTAGAGATTATGGTTTTTATGATTGAGGTTGTTATAAATATGTTATATAATATTTTTAATGTTTTTAAAATAATTGAAATTTTCCTTTTAGGTGTTGAATGTCAAGTAGTTTCTTAACTAGTTTTTCATAGTTCTGGTAGTTCTGAGTGAACATACTGAAGAGATGAGTTTAAGCCTTTTTTTCATTGAGTTAAAATGTTTAAATAATATTTTGATGACCTTGAGGTAATTTATATTATCTATAAGTGATTTATTATCATGGGTGTGTGGCTAAATTATGTGTTATCTTTAGTTGTTTAAGATAAACTTTTTTGTTTGTTGAAAGGCCTAATGTGAACAGTGCTAATAGAGTGTTTCAAGTGGTGGTTGGACCTAAGAAGTGTCATAGTGAAAAATATTTTGGAAAATGAATATTTAATTATTATATGACATGTTACTATTGTATATGGAGGTTAAATATGTTCCAAGGGGTCATAAGGTAATATGTCATAAAGTAGGCCTAATAGAATTAGGTCTCCATGTAACCTAAAGAAGGATTTGGTCTATTTGAGTAATGGTTGACTTAACGTAGTGATTTAATATTGATTTTATTATTTCATAATTCCTATTATGTGTATAATATAAGTGGTCAAGTGTGTGTGTATAACTAAGAGGTGTATGAGCAAGAGGCTTATATAAGAACAAAACATTTTAGGCCTAATTGGTGAGTTAGAGAATTGATATGTGGAGTGAATGATATTGAAGATACTTTAGTGGAATAAGGTATTATATACCATAATAAGAAAGTATATAAACTATCCTGAATATATAATAGGATTTCTATGTATGAAAATCAAGGTCATGTGACCTAATCTATCTTGAAGAGACCTAGTTGAGCAACGAAGCTTAGAAGGTAGTTTGAGAGGGATACGAGTGTGAAAATATAAAGAAGGTGGTCATCATCTATTAGTTGAGATTTTTTTTATAAAGGTGATCAAATAAATAGGTGACTGAGTTGGTTCTAATTCATCTAGGGGGGTTGGTGCTTCCTTGCAAGTGGGTGCTTTCTAAAGCCTAGACAAGTGGGTGCTTAACTAGTTAGGGTTGGTGCTCCACATGGAATTGGTGCTTCACTAAATTTTGTTTTTGTATTATAATACTATAGTAAATTTTTATATATTATTGGTTTTTTTTTTTAAATCTTTGAGATTTTCTTGCATATGTGATGTGTTCTTATGTTTCATGCTTATGTGGATATGTGCTTATGCTTGCTAGATCTATAAACTTGTTTGAAAGGTTCATGATTGCTTAAGTATAATTGATAAGAAAGGTTTTGAAGACTAATTAACCCCACCTCTTATTCATTTTTATTCCTAAATTTGGTATCATATTAGGTCCTTTGAAGAAGGCCTAATAGTTTAAAGGATATCCTAGAAGCAAAGATGGCTAGTAGTCAAGTTTAAGGATGTTTATCTATTAGTAAGGATCCATTTTTCAATGGGACTAATTATGCAATTTGGATAATCATAATGAGGAAATATCTAATTTTAATAGGACATGATATATGGTAGTCAATATAATATGGATACACTCCACCTCCTACACTACCAACTGATACAGTAGGCAATAAGGAAAGTGAGAGCAATTCCAATGCAATGAATTCCATTCTATGACCTATCAAAGGCAAAGTTTGTGAAAATGATACACTATGAGTCATCCAAGGTGATATGGGATAAGTTTAAGAATATCTATGAATGAGAAACCAAGGTGAAGATGGTTAAATTTTAGACCCAAAGAAGGTATTTTCAAAGTTTGAGTATGAAGGCAGATGAGAGCATTGTATCCTACCTATTAAGGGTTGATGAGGCTGTCAATGTCATCAAAGGTCTTGAAGAAGAAGTGAAAGAGTCTATAATTTTAAAAAAGGTATTGAGATCCCTAACTTATAAATTTGATTCAAAGGTGTTTATAGTAGAAGAAATGCAAGATATAGACACACTTTAGAAGGATGGGTTTCATTGCATTTTAACTGATTATAAGATGAGAATAAATAAAGGAAGACCTCCCAAGAAGGAAAAAACATTCAAAGCTAAGAAGAAGTCAAAATCCAAGAAGGTCAAGGATGAGGTATGTTCATATATTGATGATGAGTAATTGATATACATGTTTAATATAAAAATGAGGTTTGGATTTGGTAAGTACAAGGGTAAGTTGCCTTTAAATTGTTTCAACTATGGTAAGATTGGTCACTTTACATCTAAGTGTCCTAATAAGTATAAGACTAAGCATGATGAAGAACATGATGAAAATCATGGTGATGATCATAAAGCATATAATCTTGAAAAAAGAAAGAAATATTTTATGAAATATGAAGGCAAGAAAGGGTCATTAAAGAACAACAAAAGTTTTTATACCAAAGAAGATAATAACTCATCTGATGTAAGTGACATAAGTACATCTGATAGTGTTGATGATACTAATGAACATGAATATGAAAATAATGGAACCTTATTCTTGGATATAGAAATATCAAATGAGGGTTTCTCAAAAGGGAAAGGTCTTATTAATGATGAATAATTAGATGAAGAAGAGGCTGAAGTGAACCTTGAGGTAGAGTTAGTGAGTGATATAGAGGAGTTAAAGTTCCAAATAAGGAAGAATACAAAATTAAGATCATTGGTTAGGAGTTATGAGGATCAAATCAATCTCTTTAAGGAGATAATGAGTAACACATCTAAGGAGCATGATGACATCATCAATCAGGTTGAAACTTATATGGAGATATCCATTACTAACCTAAAGTCTAAGGAAGAAGAATACACCAAGAATGAATAAGAAATGAAGTCTTTAAAGTTAGAATTAGATCAAACAACTAAAAATATGAAGACCTATGAGAAGTTTGAAAATATCACTGAGGCTATAGATGACATTTTAAGTAGTCATAAGTCTACCGGTGATAAGGTAGGTCTTGGTTTTAAACTAAGTCAAAAGGAGAACAAGGAGAATGTTAATGTGAACAAGAAGGTCAACCTCAATAAAAATATGGAGATGAATTTTATTAGACTACCTAACACCTTAATGTATGTAGATTAATTTAATGGTTACTATTTTTCATGTAGTCAGTTTTGTCATAAAGCAAGAGAGTGTAGAAGACCCTCTAAGAATGAGTACTCGTGGGATTATGGAAGGAGTCACAGTCCACATTATTCAAGATATATGAGTGATGTTATTTACTATAATTTTATTAACATTGGTCATATTGCAAGATTATATCATCATGAATCATCAAAATAGAATAAGAAGATTCAAGATCCTAGAGATCATGAAAGAAGACAAACCAAGGTATAGAAGCAAAGATAGTAAAGCTTAGTCCTGATTAGTTTACAAGCCAAAGTGGACTATTTGATATGGTAGAGCATAGACTAGATATTGAATAATATCAAGAGTGTTCATTATCAACTTAGATTATTAACCACACAAATGATGAAGATGCCAAGACAAAGAGGATAATCAAGACTAAAAAGATCCTAAAGGATCATTAGTCTTGTGAGAGTATGGAAATCTAGGAATCTCCTAAATTTGTGTTGTTCTAGTTCCCTATAGTAATGGGTGACTCCGTTAAGCTTCATGGAGACACTCATTATTTAGTGGAATCTTAGTAGCTCTATGATTTGAATTTATTAAGTAGCATGATGAGAGATATAAGTTTGACATCAGGATTTTAGTATATGAGAGGTAAATAAGTATCTATTTTTAATTTTATTAGTTGATAGTTGAGTTGGATCTATGTTGAATAGTGGTATTGGTATCAAGATGTTTGAAGTAAGATGAAGATGATTTCAGAGTCCTAATGACTCATATGGTGAGCTCAAGATATGAAGATAAAAGGAGGAGTCCCTAATTATTTATTTGATGTCAAGAATATGGTGTCTTAGTGTGTGATCAAAGGTTTGAGTCATATCAGTTATGTCAATGACAAGGTGAGTGATCTTGTGATATGAGTTTATTTAAAGGAGGTATGCATGGAGTAAGGGGGATCATGTTATTATAATGATTCATATTATATGTGTTGATTTTTTCTTACAATAAGGTGTGATTCTAGATATTATTTTGTGGAAGACCCTTTGTCATTAATGTTAAAGGGGGAAAAATACTAGAATGGGGGAGATGAGAATGATCAAGTTGTAGTGTGTTTTCCATCAATGACAAAAGGGGAGTTTATGAAGAAGTGTTGTCATTGATGTCAAGGATGATTTAATTGATGTAATTTATGTCAAGGTACATTTGGTGAAAATTCATGGTGAGTGGTCTTTGAGGTATGATCTTGTGAGTTTGATGTGACAAGGAAGCCATGTGACAAGATGCATTTAAAGGCAAGAGAGAATTTTAAGGCAAGAGATAATTTGAAGGAAAATAATTTATTATGATTTCATGAAGGAATAGGTCAAGGTGTAAAAGGTTTTTAGTTTAGCCTTAAGTTTTTAGTGTTGTCATTGAAGGTTCTTGTGAAGGTATGATAACAAGTAGGTCTGCAAGAGTGTTGTTATAAACCAGGCCAATTGATTGTGTGTGTTATGAAAATATTATGAGAATTAAAGGTATGTAGTGTGAAAGAGAGTATTGAATTGGTTATGATTTGTGTTTTATTGTTTTCATTTTTTAGAAATGCATAGGTAGCAATTCAATGAGGTCAAGTGTTTAAGTAGCCTAAGCCTAGTCATGGCATAAAGAGACCTTATGAAAAGGTTTGAGATGGTGGCTTGGTGAGATGAGTGTACACATGCATGATTAGTTTTATGATTTTTATTTAGCATGTATGTGAGGCATTGGAACACTCATGGAAGTCTTAGGGTGAGCCTATAAGGTCAAGACCTTCAGAATAAGTCTGTACCTAGACCACTCCTAGACCCTACCTAGTCTGATGAGGTATCATGATCTGATGTCAAGGCATATAAAGGATGTAAAGTAGTATTTAATTATGAGATAGGTTTATTGAGTATGTGATTGAGGTGGAGAGTAAATGTAAATAGGCATGAAGGTTAGTTTTAAAGCTTAATGTGGTTTATAGGTTAAGGTCTAGAGAGCAATGAGAGAAAGTGTGGCCTAATAAAGGGTGATGATCAGATTTCAAGGTGTTTGAGCTCATGTAATAATTTTAAAAGGTGAGGAATGTTATTTAAAGTTTTTTCATGTATTTTTATGTCATAGTGTGAAGGATAAGGCATGAAAAGTTGTTTAGAGGTCTCTTACATGCTCAGAATGAAGGGTTCTTAACCCGAGTAGGATTTTATTATGCTCATTAGCTTGTCAAAAATTTATATGGAAACCTAATAATTTTATGGTATATGGGTAAGGTTACTATATAAAAAATATATTAATTATTTTTTGGATTGATGGGATATGCTTTATGAATGATCGTTAAGCGTGGAAACAAGTTTAAACCCTTTTAGAACCCTAATAAACACTTGATGTTGAATATGTTGATCAAAAGTGATTAGTATGGATTTAATTTCATAGGTAAGATATTTTATATTGTAATGGAATCTCTGAAGTACCTCCAAGTGGTATTGGTTAGAGAGAGGAGAGATAAGATGTTGAGTTATAGGCTTATTTCTAAAAAAGTTATTGTAGAAGTCAAAAGTTGCATTAGACATAATAAGAAAATAGATGGAGAAATAAGGTAGAGACTCATATTTAATGTTGATTAAGGGTTATATATATTTTATATCGATAAATTATGATAAATTTTTCATCCAAGTTATCCATCCACTAATAGGCCTAATGGTGAAAATAGTGAAAAACCCAGGTAGTAGTGAGAAGATGAATTGAAATGTGTTTTCATGATATATGATGAAACCAAGTGCATGGAAATTTTTTTGGAGAATTTTATGTATTATTAATTCTTTTTTTAAATATTATAATTTAGGTATAATGGTGAAAATGATGAAGGCAAAATGGTTTGTCTGACTCAGTGAGGTCTATATGTAGTGAGGTCAACAAATTGGTGTATAAGACCAATAGTTACCACTAGAACATATGATGTTTATGTTTGAAAATGATATGTATATGTTAGAGGATAATTTTTATACATTTTAATTCTTTTAAAGTGGTCATACATGTGTTGAAGGTCAATGTTTCAAGACTATGTTTTTTAACAATCTTGAAAGTTCTGAGTAAACAAGTTACAGTGATGAGTTTGAGGCTTTATGCCCTGCATTAAAGTGTATAATGCATATGGTGATATTTTTTGTGACTTTAAATTCCTATTTATTATTTTTAAAATCTTTTAATTTAGTGTAATATTTTGAAAAGTTGAATCCAAAATGGCTTGTCTGGTTCAAGCAAGACTGTGTGAGATAAGGTCAGGAGATTGGTCTATAACACCAATTTTTGCTATTAGATATTATGGATTTTGTGATTGAGATTTTTTTGAAGATGTTATAAAATATTTTTAATGTTTTTATAATCATTAAAAGTTTCCTTTTAGGTGTTGTATGTCAATTAGTTTCTTTACTAGTTTTTGATAGTTATAGCAATTTTGAATGAGCATACTAAAGAGATGAGTTTAAACCTTTTTGCCCTAAGTTGAAATATTTAAATAATATGGTTATAACCTTTATTTAATGTATATTATATATAAGTGATTTATTTTCATGGTTTTGTGGATTAATTATGTGTTATCTTTAGTTATTCAAGATAGACTTTTCTGTGTGTTCAAAAGCCTAATGTGAACAGTGTTAATGGAATGTTTAAAGTGGTGGTTGGACTTAAAAAGTGTCATGGAGATTATATGTTGTTGTATAAGGCCAAATTTTTTGTTATGTGACATTTTCCTACCATATATGGAGGTGAAATTTTTTCCAAGGGGTCATAAGGTAATATGTCCTAAAGTAGGCCTAATGGAATTAGGTCTCCATGAGACCTAAAGAAGGATTTGGTATGTTTGAGTAATGCCTAACCTAATATAATGATTTATTATTTATTTTAAAATTTAATAATTCATATTATGTGGCCAATATAAGTGGGCAAGTGTGTATTTATAACTAATAAGTGTATGAGCAAGAGGCTTTTATAAGAACAAGGCTTTTTAGGATTAATTAGCAAGTTTTGAGAATTGATATGTTGAATATATCAGATTGAATATACTTGAGTGGAAGAAGGTATTATAGACCATAAAAATAAATTATATAAACTATCATGAAGATATAAATGGAGTTATGTGTATGAAAATCAAGGTCATATGACCTAATCAGTCTTGAAGTGACCTAGTTGAGCAAAGAAGCCTAGAAGGTAATTTGAGAGGGATAAGAGTGTGAAAAGATAAAGAAGGTGATAATCATATATTGGTTGATAAATAATTTTTTATAAATTTTATAAAATCAATGAGATGGTTGAGTTGGTGCTGAGTCATCTAGGGGGTTGGTGCCTCCTTGCAAGTGGGTACTTGTTAAAGCCAAGATAAGTGGGTGCTTGACTAGTTGGGGTTGGTGCTCCATATGGAATTGGTGATTCAATAATTTTGGTTTTTGTCTTATAATAATGTTGTAAATTTTTAGATATCGGTGGGTTTTATTCCCTTTAAGGGTATTCCACATATGTAATGGGTTCTTATGTTTCATGCTTATGTAGATAGGTGATTATGCTTGCTAGATCTATAAGATTTTTTGAATGGTTCATGATTGATTAAGTATAATTAATAAGAAAGGTTTTTAATACTAATTCAACCCCACTCTTAGTCATTTTTATTTAAACATAAGGTTTGTGAAAAGAGATAATTATTTTAGAGGGCGAGAGCCATGTAATTATCTTATAAAAAGTGTCGAATATATAACATATATAAAGTATGAAAATAAGGAAAGGATTTAGGATTTTTTTTTGAGGAATTGTGCATTGGTGGGATCATTGAAAATATGTCCCTCATTGATTTGAAGGTGATAAATGATTTGACTAATAATGTCTTTGACTAAATAATTACCCCACCATTTTTGGGCATATTTACCTTCTTTGTCATGAGTATAGTCTAATTTAAGGACAAGATCACCAACATTAAAAGTGCGAGATTTAACTCATTTTTTATGTTGTTTTGGAAATATGGGAATTTTAATAATTATTATGTTGATGTTTCAAATCAAAAAGATAATATTCATCAAGGAGATTAGGAGCATGAAAACAAGATATACAGAGAGAGGGAATTTTAAAATCTAATGGGAGAACTAATTTAAAACCATGAAGAGATATACAGAGAGAGGGAATTTCAAAATCTAATGGGAGAACTAATTTAAAACCATAAACTAGAGAAAATGGCATTTCCCTAGTAGTGGTGCATATACTAGTGTGATAGGCCCAAAGAACATGATAGAGATGAAGATTAAAATATGTGTAGGTGTCATGAGTGATCTTTTGGAGAATTTTATTAATAATTTTGTTTGTGGCCTTAGATTGGCCACTACATTTCAAATGGTAGGTGTGGAAAATTTGTGATTGATTTTAAATTTAACACATAAATATTTGATGTATTTATTTTGTAAGTTACAACCATTGTATAAAATGATAGTATGAGGGACACCAAAGTGGTAAATGATTTGATTGAGGATAAATTTGGAGATGGTGGTACTAGTGACATTGACAAGGGGCATATCCTTAACCCACTTGGTAAAATATTCTATGGATATGATTATAAAGACATGACCATATTGAGATCGAGTTAACTTGCCTATGTAATCTAATACCCACATGGAGAATGGCCAAGGAGATTCTATGATTTGAAGCTTAACTAGAGGTGTATGAATTATATCATCATGAATCTAAAAATGAGTAAAATTATTAGATGTCATATTTTTCAAGAGTGGTCCAAAATTATCCCATACATAAACATTTATGGTTTGTAGCATGTCTACTATAGTGGCCACCACAAATACCCCCATGTGCTTGTTCGAGAAGAAGAACCTCTTATTTAATAACACAATGGAGTAAGGTACCTTCAACATTATGGTAATATAGGATGCTATATCAAAATACATACTTAAAAGCTTGTTTATAAATGTGAGTCTTTTTGTAGGAATCAATGTTTAGAGGATAATTTTGATGTTTAATAAATTGAATAATATCTTTGTAACACATGATTTGGTGAATGGTAATAGCCTCAATGTGGTAGATGAGTGAATACTATGGTTGAATAGAATATGGGGATTTTATTATTTGGATAAGAAAAGTGGGATCAATAAGAACTTGATGTGGATGAAAAATAGATGCTGAAGAGAGAATGAATTAGTAATATAATTTTGATCTTGAGGGATAGGCACGATGCTAATATAAGTGAAATATTTGGTGAGGGTAGTTGAAATTTGATGATAAGAAATGAGATTCCTGATTTTTAATTAATAATCACCATTGAATTAGTATAAAATGAGTTAGGAGTCACCTAAAGTATGTAGATATGTGATATCTAGATCAAGAGTTGCTTTCATGCCTAGGATTAAAGTTTTGTACTCTACCATGTTGTTAGTGACATAAAATGTGAGGCAAAATGCTAGTGGGATAATTTTTCCAAGAGGGATCATAAGGATACAACCTTACCCTTCTCTTTGAAGGCATTTGACACCATTAAAATTATGGGTCTAATTATCTTTATGTAAGTAAACATTAATTTTAGGAAGTTATTTGACAACTAATTTCTATTTAGTAGTGTCAAAGAAGATATATGACTCTTATAGATTACTTGTTTCAAGATCAATAGTGAATTTATGGATGCAATTTTTAAGAGACATGGCTTGGTTGAGACCTTCAATATATAGAATATTATAATCTAGAAGACTATCTTGAAGGTGGTGGGTAGCTAGGATTGGAGCTATGGTAAGTTGATCAACAATGATTTATCCTTTGACAACTTTTTGGGTAATAATTTAGAGATCAAATTCTATGATAAGGATCATCCACTTGAGTTATTATAAGAAGTTTCAATTGGATTTAGAATGAGAACCGGTGTGAGGTCTAGAAGGTAAGGTAGATTTTGAGGAATGGAAGTGGTTGGTGGTTTAGAAGGAGATTGTTCCTAATTAGGTTCTGAAGCTAGATGAGTGGTTGTATATTTGAGGAGTTTCTCTTCTAAAGAGGGTTTTTTAGGTTTGGTGATAGGATCTTTGTGAGCTAATTTTTGAGTTTAGTTAACCTTATCTACATTAATATGTTGATATTTGTTTTAATATTGGTCATAATTGGCATCAATGGAACAAAAATCCTTGGTAATTTATTGAGTGGTAGATGTAGGGAAATATTTTTGGTTATTAGAATAAGAAGCTTTGGGAGCTTCTCATTTTTGAGAAATAGTGTGGTATTATTGATGATAGAGTTGGATCATGGCTTCATGATTGAAGGAGTCACCAAGTATATATGAGACAAAAAAATAGGTAATCCCTCTATAGGTTTCATGGGAATTACCAATGTCGGCATGGAACCAAAAAAATTGATTAGGGTTATACCATTTAGGAGGATTACTAGAATAAGTAAAGGGTTTAGAGAGCATTAAGAATTATTTCATTTTCTCCACAGCTAATGGTATGTGAGAAGATGGGGGATTTTTGGCCTTGGTAATTCTTGGTTTGGTTTAAGGAGTATTATCAATGATTGCATTGGTATAAGTTTGAAAATATCCCTTAAGGAATTTCATATTAGGTTCAAATTACTTCATTAAGAAGTCTTGATACTTGGCTTGGTTAAGAGCTTCATTAAGCATTTGAGTGGCAAAAGTTCAAACCTTATATTGAATAGGAGTTATAGAAGTTATAAAGAGTTTAAATAAATTATCATTAGTCATGTTATGGTCAGCCTTATGGGCCAAATATTTCCATCCTTAAATAAAATCATGAACTGATTTAGTGGAAGATTACTTAGCATTGATGAAATGGCTAAGGCAATTTTTAGGAAGGTCATTGTGTTGAAATTATTTAACTAGAGGATTGAATAAATTTTCTAGTTGCTAGATAGAATGCTGGGAAAGTTTGATGTATAATTATAGTACATCACCAGTGAAAGTTTTAACTAGAAGTTTAGTTGTGGCAAAATTATTAGTTTGGATCCACTGGTTGTAAAGATTGATAAATGCTTTGAGAAAAGATGCAGGCTCTTTAGTCCCATCATACTTGATATTTGGAGATATATTATCAATATCAATGGAAATGATAAAATGAGCTAAAGGCTCATTTTGAATTTTTTGAAGCACTTTGTTATTCATGATAGGTTTGGGAATAACATTTCCTATAACATATGTAAGAGGTGGAGGAATAAAGTTTTGATTATTTTGAGGGATCATGACCAAAGGTTGATTAGCCATAGTAATCAAATGATATTATAATTGCATCATTGGTAGGTGTTAGATGTTTCATGATGTTCATTTATTGCATGAATTGTGAAAGAAGTTGGGTTATATCAATTGGAGGGTTGGTGTTTGTAGGAAGATTACTCAAATTGGTATTAGGGGGAGGGTTATTAGGAGGCGGATTACCAATGGGGTTATTGGATGGACTTGTGTCAATTTCTCCCAAATTGTGTTGAGATGATTGAAGATGAGAATTATTTTTATAAGTAAAAAGAGGATCATATCCACCTACTTCATTTTGAGGTGTGATTTGAACCATGTTTCAATCTATAGATGAAGGAGGGGAAGAAGTCCTCCCAAATTAAGGATTCTCTTGGGAGGTAAAGCAAGGGAGAAAAGAATACCCCATATAGTCTCTAAATGGATTCAAGTTATCCAAGGAGATTATAATAGGGTATTTCATGATTCTTGATGAAAAGAATATGATTTTAAGTAAAGAGAGATTAGGGATAGAGAACTAAGTCATCTAGATAGAGAACTAAGTTAGCCAAATAGAAGAAAAAGGTTAGTTAATTAGGTATAGGGTTGAATGGGTTGAGAGAGTAATGTTGGATGGAGGATGAGAAGAGTATAAAGTTTATTGGGTTGATTATGTACTATTTGATAGAAGGCATAAAAAATAGATAAGAGACACAATCATGCTGGTCAACTATGTACTATTGGTAGGAATAAAGATACAATCTATAAGAGATGATATCAACTAGAATGATAGTGTCCTAAAATGGGGAAATTTTTTTTCAATATAAGTGAAGCAATAATTAAATTAGACACACAAACAATTGAATCAATGTGAGTGATCCAAGGGGCACACAACACAAAACCTTGCACCAACACTTGATAATGTAAGTTTTTGCAATACAATAAACAATGATTATAGAGAAAGAAATAAAATGATAAGTAAATTATAACTAAATGGTCATCCTAAGTGTTATTATATTATTATAAATTATTAATTTAAGTGTGATAGGAGAGTTGGCTGAAATAGGGAACTAGAAAAGTAATCTATAGATGGTTTCAGGATGTTGGGCTGAAAAGGATCTATGTTAGTAATGGTATTGGCTTGGTATTGGGGTCTACTCATTTAATTAATATCCCACAATGATAAGGGCATCAATTTATTTTAAAATATATACCATTAACCATGTATTTATACTTGGCCAAAAAACCAAGTCAGCTTCCCCCTTGGTGATGAAATACACGTAGGTAGGCCTTGGGAAGATAATTGTTTAAATGTGTTTTAAATGTTATGTGGTTTGGTAGTGTGTGAAAAATAGTAATATAGTGTAAATAAATGGGAATTTTATAAATGACTTAGTTAGACTATGTGAGTTACTCTAAGCATGCAAAAATCTAAAAAAGGAATTGTGAATTAATTACTAGCAAATAGTTGTTAATTCCTTGATTGAGAATAGTATAGAGTCAGTTTAAGAAACATTGTATGAAAATAGTACATAATAGAGTCAACTGGGTAACTACCATTCCAAAAAAGTAAGGTCTTTACCAATAGATTCAAACCGATCGACTATGTCTCTTAGACAAAAGATAGATTACATAACTAAGTCAACCAGGTTGACTTAGTTGCTTATAGGGTTTCTAGTTTTGAAGACTACTAACTTGTGAAAAATAGAACTAAAAAAAGTAATGAAATGATAGAGAGGGGAAAGAGAGGAACCTTTATGGGCTTTAATATGGTTAAGATTGAAACTTTTATGCTGAAGTGCCTTAATTTATGCATTTAAGATTTGAAAAATGAGTTGACTAGTTTGACCAAATTTTGTAAAACCCTATGTGCTGAAGAAGAATAAGATGGAATTTTTTTGATAGTGTTTATAGACCTATATGCTATAAAAGAGAACAATATGTCAAAATAAACTTTTTATACTCTATATATTTATCTAGAATTGAAAAGGAGAACTATATCAACTTATTCAATCTAGTAACTTGTATCTAATGAAGACTTGTACAAACAAAATAGAATCATTTTGATGTGATAGTGTGTTAAACATAGGTACATAAAGTTATAACTATACTAACTAGTTTGATAGAGTAATAAAAATATATAAAAACATAATAATATGATAAAAAATGATGGTATGAAAGAAAACCTGCAAGGGTAAGTTTCACACTGGCTTCAACATAATGTATGTAATGGGAAATGTAGAAGATTTATAAATCAATCCTAGATCAAAGAAGATAAATCATAATTTAACTTACGATTGTGGATACATTATATATTTGGGTTCATGACCAAGATGGATATCCAATGGATCTCTTACCACAATAATATCACTAGGGAGGGTTCTAAATCCTTCAGTCAATCAAAACTACGCAATAACCCTAAGTCCTATGTTTTCATATTCACTAAACTAATAACAAGTAAAGTCAAGTCTAATCTAGTTCTCACCAAAGCTTGTGGAAAAAAATTAGGTTAGTAAACATAAAATTAAATATTCATAAGAGAATCCTAATTAAGCTATGTATAGGTAAAACCCTAATGCATGGAGAGAGCAATATATTAAAAAGCCATTACTTATGCCACTTTTATCTACTAAAGATAGGAGAAAAGTTAGAGATACTTAACTTGAAGATAAATCTATCAAGACTCAATATCTCCCTTAGCAAAAGGTTCTTCACAATAGGTTATTGTAGTTTGTAAGGAATATTAATAAAGGCTAAAGCATCCAAGACTTTTCTACAAGATAATATTCTTCTCGATGTAAAAACCCAAAGATAAAACTCCTAAAGTAGAATGGTGGAAGAGAAGATTATAAATAAGCACAAATGAATAATTAACTCTTTTTATATCTATAAGAATGGTGAAATGGATGTGTTTATATAGGTAGATCCAACCCTAGACCTTTCTGAAAGTTTAGGCTGACAAGGTTGACCCAGTCGACTAGTATAATTATTGATAAAAATAAATTAGGTCACGATCTAGGTCGTCTAGGGGCCAACCTAGAACCTACTAAGTTTTATCAATTAGAGTAAAAGGTTAATGGGGCCAATAGTGTAACATAAACCATCAAAAAGGGTTTTAGGCTAGGGAAGGGATAATGAAGGTGGAAAATGACTAGATGAGGGTGAAAAATAAGAGGCAAAGCTTAGGGTAATGTTTTTAAGAGATGAATGGATTGATAATAAGTGGTAGGAAGGGACAATAATGTTTTGAATCACCAATGGTCTGCCCACCCCTTTCTTGATGTACCCCTTAAGGTGTGTATTAAGAAATATTGAGACTTGATGGGTTACTGCAAGATGGAAAACATCAATAATTGATAAAGTTTGAAAATATTATGTTAATACATAGCCTACCCCAATAACAAACACATTTTAAATCTTGTAGCAACTAGATTCCCTTGTACAATGGAGGATTCTAGGTTTACACATAAAATCAATCAAATTAGGCCATCTATAGGGTTTCAAAACTCATGCACATAGGAACATGCTTGATAGACCTAGATACAGGTACACTTGAAAGATTAAAATAGTCCTACATAAAGGACACTACCACCAAAGTAGGGACACTAATACCATATGGCACTACTATCCAATTAGAGAACTTCTATATAAAAGGGGTTTTGACACTTAGATCCTATTTATGACACTTAGACCAGCCTCTAGATCATCCATTTTAGTCATTTTATAATTAATTTTTCATTTACATTATTTATTACTTTTTTTAGAAAGGTCAAATTAAGTTAATTCTATAACAAATCAATGGCTATATTTATTGCATATTTATACTCTAATTTACTATACTCAACTATTTAAAAACATAGGATCTACATTCACTAAGTTATAAAAGGTTAAAAGACCTATATATTCAATTTGTATAGTTTCAATCAAGTTAACTCAATGCATGATAGAAAGAGAATGAACAATGTGCATTTCCCCATCAAGATCTCGGATTCAATTTCTTAGTTTCACTCAAGTTATCTCAATATAAAATAAATACATGATATAAATATAATGAAAAGTGTTCATTCTCCCATCATGAACTCAAATTCAATTGTATAGTTTCACTCAGAATAAATACATGATTGAAAGATAATAAATAGTGTTCATGTCACCACCATGACCTCACTGCCAATAAGCGTGAAGTGGAATTATAACCATTATTATTCAACTCAAAAAAATATATACTATCACTAACAAAAATTAAATGGTGAAGACATGGACTATGTTTATGCCTCCACTCTGTATGGTATGTGCATCTAAATGTATTTCAAGCTTAGATATATGCAAATATATAGTTCCTATTCTTGAAGAATGGAGTGTATTTTCATGGCATATACACCTAAAATTTTTAATAATGTGTATAATCTATCTCAAACCTATAAACCCTTATCAAAAAATTTGTATAAATTCTTCTTATACTTTATTATATTGATATCTCAAATAATTCTGAATTGTGTATAATATGCCAAAATATGACAATCTGAATTATGTATAATGTGTTAAACTCTAATAATTTGAAACATGTATAATATTAAATATGATAATATAAATATACAAATCCATTATGTCATACCAAGTGACTTGAAATATAAAAAATATTATCCATGTGCAAGCTTAGTTTATATAATAAACCTGATTTATGCCCCCATTTTTTTTGCAAGGGGTTGATCATGTTGAAAGATATGTAGAATTAGATAAGTTTTTTTTGTTTGTAAAAGTTTTTGAATTACTTAGCTCTTGAATTAATAATTTGAAATATTAATTTTTTGGTTTTTATCATTATAATTTGAATTTACATGAATTTATCTCAAGGAATCATTTAAATATAGTATATTTCAATATCTTTTATCATTGGATAGAATCAAATAGTATTTTGAAGGCAATGTTATGCATATAAAGTCCAAATTTGCCACTAATTTTTAAAATAAAGTTTTTTAAAAAAAAAAAAAATTATTAAAAAAATTTGGAGTCATTTAAATTATCATTAGTAGCCATGTGGAAAAATGCATTGCATGTGTTTCAACGAAACTGATGGGGTATGATTTAAATATATGGTGTTTGAGATATCACATGCAAAAAATTTATAGGTGTTAATTTAAAAATTAAATTTGATGAATGTAGAAGGTTTATTCATGGAATAAGACTAAAATATTTACTCATCACCCTAGCGATAAGATAATATCTAGTGATGCTAACCTATCTCCCTAATCTGCATGAGAGGTCGATCCATTTGTTGTCATGGTAGCCATATATGATGTGGGTTGTATCATAACATATACATATTGGTATCATCCTCAAGGTGTTCTATTTCATTTTTTATTATTTTATTTTAATGTGTTGGTGTGTCATTATTAAAAGGTTATGGAGATGTAAATGTGACATAGGTGGAGGATCAGGACCACAACCTGCATCATAATCAACAACACAACCCACATATATGACTGATGTGGTAGCTAATATTGCTTAGTTTAAATACATGCATAAAATATGTATTTATGTATTTTCTTATGTTTTTTATTTAAAAATTTATAATGTATTACATAGTCCATGTTAGTGTTATAAGTGATTCACACTAGTCATTGATAGTTGATCCTTTTGTCTACACACTAATTTAGAATATTCCATATGATATAGTTGATAGTGGATTAATTGATTGAGTAGACAATATTATGGGTGTAAATTCACCCATTTTTATCCTATTTCAATTATTCTAATAACATTTACTATAGTTACTAGTGTGCGAGATAATGTATAGGAAAAATAGGAAAAACAACATGTGCATGTTTATGAGAGTAACACTAATATATCTAGAGATCTTATTGCCTACTATAGTGCTCTATAAGCAGAGTATAATCAAACATTGGTTCAATTATTATTTATTTAGGATCATGTTAAATGATATATGCCACATTCTTTAGTCCATATATGGGATATAAAATCATCCACTTCTAGGGATAATAGTCATAGTGATAATGATAATGATGAGTTAGATGCATTAAGGGATGTAGCCCTAATCATTGATTGAGTTTATTATATTTAAAATTATGATTTAATTATATATGATGAGTTCTTTAATTTTTATTTATTGAGTTATTTTATTTATATTCTTAAACACATTCAAATCACTCAAGTCAACCATCATACTAGATTCACTTGTACTTACAACAACACTTAGGTGGGAAGAACTACATTGAGATTGATCCCTCATTAGAATATTGGTATGTAGGAAAATATAATCATAGATGGGTGTTGTGGATAGCCATCCTACCCCAATAACAAACACACTTTGTATATTTTATCAATTGGATGCCCTAGAAACATATAGGATTAGGGTTGCTCATAAAATTAGTTAAAAGAGGCAATCTACATGGTTTTAGAACTCATGAACATAAGAATAGGCTTGACAGACCCAAAAATTGGTGCACCCAAAAGCTTAGAACAATCCTACACAGAGGACACTACCATAAAAATAGGGACACTAGTGCCATATGGTGATACTATATAATTAGGGAATTACTATCCATAAGGGAATTTGACACCTAGATCCTATTTGTGACACTTAGACCATCCTCTACCTTAGTTTTCAACCTCTAGATCATTTGTCTTATTAATTTTCTTGCTAAGTTATCATTTACATTATTTATTTATATTTTTAGAAATGTCAAATTTAGCCAATTCTATAACAAATTAGTGGTTGTATTTATTGCATATTTATACACTGATTTACTATACTCAACTCTTTAAAAACATAGGATTTACATTCACTAAGTCCTAAAAGGTTAAAATATTTAGTGAACCTAACTTACTTTGAATATTATTCAAACCTTAGACATTGATCCTAATAGGATTTGAATCCTTTTTCCTATTTTCATTGGTTCTGTTAAGTTTTTTAGATTCCATAAAATATATTTTAGCATCCCTATTTCACTTTGATTATTATATACCATCTCAAAAAGTTATCTCTCTTCCCTTAAGAAGAAGTGATAAGCTTAGTGGAAATCCTATTGAGCATACTTAGATTCTTTCTATTCAATCTTATACCATGGACAAGGGACCAGTTAAAAATCTAATCATTGATCCTTCAAACCCTAATTATGTGTATTTTAATGATGATGCATCTGTAGATGAAGAATAAAATTAAGATCAATATGATATACAAGATATGAATTAATACACTCTCCCCCCACTTAACAATGAAAATCAAATTGTAAATAAGGATGAGATTTTATAGAGATTAATAGATAGACTTCGATAATAGCCTCATGAAAATGTATATATTTTACAAGCCATAATGGAAATAAAGAACAAATCAAATAATGGTCAATTTTATACTCCCCTAAATAATAACATTATTACACCTACTTTGGGGCCAACTAAGCTAACACAACAAATGATTTTAACTCAAAAACATTCAATTATAGCTACACCTCCTATGGCTAGTTCCTCCTCTCTAGATGTAAAATCCATTATGCATGAGGGTCATACACTATAGGCCAAGGTGTTAAATCTTGAGTAGGGAGCCATTAGGCCATCACATGCCTTAGGTTCTAATGTTCCTTTACATACACATTTGGCACATCACATAGAAGTAAATACTTTTCCATCCAAATTCGTGGCACCTAAGCTTACATTATATGATGTTAAGGGTGACCCAAAGCACCATATTCTAGATTTGCATGCAACATGTTTGGAATACATGTCTAATGATTTGATCCTCACTAAGTTATTTCCATGTAGTCTAAAGGATTATTCTTTATAGTGGTTTTATGATCTACCAAATTAGTCTATATCACATTCAATCCATTGGAAGATATGTTTTTAGCACACTTATCAATAAAAAATAGTGATAAGATCTCATATGCTTAATTAGCACAATTGAAAAAAAAATCAAATGAGACTATATTAGCCAAGTTGACTAGCCCCATAATAGATAGAAAACTCCATGACATATTTGAATAAAGCCTACTACCAACACTACATGAAGCTATCTTGTTCAAAAAATTTCCAACCTTCATAGACTTATGCCACATAGTGAAAGAAAGAGAAGTCAAGCTTCTCTATAGGAAAATTGAAATATACAAGTAGATCAAAATTAACTAATAAGACTTTTAAAAATCCTCCATTTAAGGTAAGGGACACTAAAAATAAGAGTGATCCAAAGGACATAGTTAATGTATCTTTAGATCCATTTCCTTGCTTGGTTTTATCATCTCCTCTGTGGAGAGTCTTCACCAACCTTCTAAAATTTCCAAGACATGTTTTACAATAGCTCCTAGAATGTAATATCATATCTCTCCCTCTCATCAAATATGTTGATACAACACTACCTATAAATAAATATGATTCTAATTAATTCTATGAATATCATAGGGTACTAGGCCATATAATAAATTGATGCATCAACTTGACATATAATATATAATATTTGATAGAGGCTAACATTATTGATGTGGGCACACCCATAAAGGCACCAAAATTTCAAAAAATAAAAGCTAAGGCATTTAAAATATTCTTATATTTAATCCCAAAGTGTAAAATAAATTAATTAGGGGCATTTTAGGTGTTCTCTATAGTATCAAGCACATCCACCACCATCATCATATCACACTAATATAAAGGATGCACACCTACTACACAATATCATTGGCATGCACTATACTATAATTCCAAGTAGACCAATCATCACTTTCTTAGAGTATGAGATTTTTGATGATGATTTATATTTATATGCATTCTTTATATGAGATTACATTGATAATCATCTTATTTAGAATGTTATGGTTAAGAATGGGTCAAGTATTATCATGTAAACTATCACACTTATACAACATTTGGGATATTTAGATCAAGATAGATCTTCTATAGAAATAGTTATTGATGGATTTAGTGACAATGTTTAGATCTATATAGAGGATATTTGAATTATACTGTAGGTTGGACAAACACATCTAGCCACTAGATTTGTACCTAGTGTAGGCACCTTTGAAATGTTATTAGGTAGGTCATGGATACAATAATTACAAGATATCCCATCCACCATGCACATATGCCTAAAATATATACATGAAAATTAAGTGATCATAGTTGAGGGTCTATCATATGAGCATCCTCTACCTATCCCACAAGCAGTTACACCATAGTTATCAATTCTAGCTCAATTACTAGTTACAACTCTAAGCATAATTCCTATCAGTATGTCACAATGTATAGTGGAGCCACCAGTGTAGACAAGGTATACTCCTTTAATGTTTCCAAATATGAATAATCTCCCATGGATACCATTATTAGAGAGACCCCTATATTAGAGATATGTTTTAGATTCTAGAGGGCCTCCCTCTACTCACTTTATTCAATATTATTGAGTTCTCATGTAGTTGTTAGTATTATCCTTGTACATATAAATTTAGGTTTTTTTTGGAATGATGTTATTTTGTATGTAATTCTTATTTATAATTTTATAATTATTTGGATGAACTTATTTGATGAAAACCCTAATTCTACACAACTAATTAGATATCAAATTAGGATGTTAGATGAAAGGGTTGAGTTGGAATGACCTTGGTCAATTTGTGTTGATTGACCAAAAGATATAGCACATTAAAAATACTATGAAGGGGGATTAAACTCAAATTTAATTCTCCAACTAATGTGTGTGTGTGTGTGTGTGTGTGTGTGTGTGTATTATGGATGCAATCATAAATACTCTTTCTCTTATATTTCCTTTTACTATAAGAATGTAGATCTAAATTGAATTTAGTAAACTTTATATTTAGATTTAATAATTTTTATGTGTAATATGTAATATTTGATAGCCATTTATAATTTACAATTCTTTTCCTAAAATACCTTATAGTGACTTTATAAATATAATATCCTTTAACTTTGAATTAAGGACCTAGTGGTGCACAAAATCTAACTAGAATAAACTCAAATGTGTATAGATAATGGTTATAAAGTGAAACATACCCAAAAGAATTAAAAAATATTCTTGGGTCACTTATATCATATTCAATTGATTGTAAATGGTGGAACTGACTCAAGGCCTAAAATGAATCTAGGGTGAAAAAAGAGACAAAAATCTATGTAATATGGAAAATCAAGGTGAATAGAATAGGACACATGTCACATAATTAAATATAATTAATAATATAATTGGCATAAAAAATATATACACCACTAAATAATTAGTTAGTAGTTTGAGATACATATATGTAAAGTTACCTGAAGGCATTATGAAACAAATCTTGTACTGATTTTGAGTATTTAATTCCCCCAATTAAATTGACAATTTCAATGGTACTATAACTATTAGATAAAAGGGATAAATATAATGTAAACCTAACTTGTTGATTTTGAATTTATAATTTTTATTTTTTATAATTTTCCATGCTATTAAATTATTATTTCAAAAGATAATCTATGTAATTAGATAAATTTTTTATCAAATAAAGAAGTATAGTTATAATGAGAAATCAAAAATATATTTATATAAAAAATTAAACTTATATGTAAGTCATATAGTGCCAATCATAGAGTGTGTTATCATTGTGAAGATTTGGGATGCTAAGGGTAAACAATTGACCAAGTCATTATGGAGAAAAGAGGTAACTTTTAGTCTTGTTCACTTCCTAGCTAAGGAAATGGAAAAGTTTCCAATTAGTTATCTAACAAGTACCATTCAAGATGAAAGTTGGGAATCTAAAATTAGTTCACGAATAATGTGAAAAGTGTCTTTAAACCTTAACACACTAATAAAAATGAACCAACCACTAGAGATGGATTATTATAATCACCTAACAATGACACTTGAGTGTTAAAAGTGCTACTTGAGACAACCTATCCCTATAAATATCCTAGGGCCTATTTTTACACTTATCTAGCTTTTGTGTAGACCATAGGAATCCCTAGTTATCCCTAAAGTAGTCCCAAACCCTCATTCTTACATCTTGACCCTTCATGCCTCAAGTTCTTCCACCTAGACACTAGTGACATAATAGGGACAATAACACCACATAGTGCTACTATCCCTATTTTGGTGCTACTATCATTTCCCTCTTTTCAAAAATATATATATATTTTCAAATGTTAAACCTCATAGGGTTTGCATAAACCTTTTTTAACACCAATACAGGCATGAAAATAATATAAATACATGAATTTTATCCCTCTAACCACTAGATGGAGATCAAATACAAATTACATATGCAAACTCAGAACAAGTTGTGTAAAATTAATGTTATCAATCCCTATTCTACCTTACTTCTACATACTACTATCTAAAACATTCCTAATCTTAGATTACTCAAATTTCCACTCTCAAGCATATTAAAAGCACTCAAGTCAACCATCATAATATGTTGAATTATGCTTGCACTATCACTTAGGTGTGGAGAACTATATTGAGTTTGATCCCTCTTCAAAGTATTGGTATGTAGGTAACTTTCATCATAACAAGGTGTTTAGGATATATAGCCCAGTTGACTAATAAACACATTTTTTAGCTTATATCAACTAGATGCTGTAAAAACATGGATGATTAGGGTTACTCATAAAATTAGTCAAAACAAGCCATCTAAAGGGTTGTAGAACTCATGCACTAGGAATAGGATTGATAGAACCAAACAAAGGTGCATCTAAAATCTTAAAACAATCCTACATAGAGGACACTACTACCAAAATAGAGACATTAGTTCCACATAATACTAATATATAATTAGGTAATTACTATCTAGAAGGGTTTTTGACACCTAGATCTTATTTGTGATACTTAAACTAGCCTCTGCCTCAGTTTTCAACCTATAGATCATCCATCTTAGACATTGTCTAGCTAAGTTATCATTTACATTATTTATTTCTATTTTTATAAAGGTAAAATTTAGTCAATTATGTACAAAAAAATGTTTCATTTATTTCATGTTTATACCCTAATTTACTATACTCATCTCTTTAACAAAATAGGATTTATATTCACTAATTCCTAAAAGTTTAAAACATTTAGTGAAACTGACTTACTTTGAATACTATTCAAACCCTAACCCTAAATGCTAATAAGGTTCATATCATTATTTTCCCTATTTTCATTGGCTGTGTTAAGATTTTTAGATTTCATACATACTATTTTAACATCCCTATTTAATTTGTTTACTATATTCCAGCTCAAAGATCTATCTCTCTTCCCTTAATAAGTGTTAGGGTTAGCGACAATCCTATTGAGCATACTTAGATTCTTTTTATTTAATATTATACCATGGAAAAGGGACAAGTTAAAACTTTTATCATTGATCCTTCAAACCTTGATTATGTGGATTTTAATGATAATGGATCTAGATATGAGCAATACAATCAAGATCAAGATGATGCAAAAGATAGGAACTGGGACACTCTCCCCCACTTAACAATGAAAATCAAATTACCAATAAGGATGAGATTATATATATATATATATATATATATATATATATATATAGACTTTGGAAATATCCCCATGATTATGAATAAATTTTAAAATCCATAATGGAAATAAAGAACAAATCAAATAATGGTCAATTTTCTACTCCCCTAGATAATAACATTATTACACCTATTTTGGGGCCAACTTAGCTAACACAACAACCAATTTTACCTCAACAATATTTAGTGATATATACAACTCCTATGGCTAGTTATTCTTATCTAGATGTATAATCCCTTATTCATGAGTTTTATATTCTATAGGTTAAGGTGTTACATCTTGAGTAGGGAGCCACTAGGCCATCACATGCCTTGGATTCTCATGTTTCTTTACATACACTTTTGGCACATCACATAGAGTTAAATATTTTACCATATGGATTCATGGCATATAATATTACTTTATATGATGGTAAGGGTGTGAGATTTTAATGCAACATGTTTGGACTATTTGTTTAATTATTGGTTCCCCACTTAGTTGTTTCCATATAGTCTAAAGGATTATGATTTATAGTGGTTTTATGATCTATTTAATTAGTCTATCACCAAATTAAATCCATTGGTAGATATGTTTTTAGCACTCTTATCAATAAAAATTAGTGATAAGTTCTCATATGCTTGAGTAACACAATTGAAACAAAAATCAAATGAGTCTATTGTAGAATATGTCTTGCCATATAAGACTGTATTATCCAAGTTGACTAGCCCCATGCTAGAAAGAGAGCTCTAGGACATATTAAAATAGAGATTACTACCATAATTAAATGAAGTTATCTTGTTCAATAAGTTTTGAACCTTCACAAACTTATGCTACAAAGTTAAAGAAAGAAAAGTCAAGCTTCTCTCTATGGGAAAACTAAAATATATAAGTGGATTAGAATTAACTAATAAGAGTTATGGTAAGCCTCCATACAAGGTAAAGGAAAATAAAATCAAGAGTGGTCAAAATACCATAGTTAACATAACTTTAGAGCCATTTCCTCACTTGGTTTTATCAACTCTTCTATGAAGAGTCTTCACCAACCTTCTAAAATTGCCATCACATGTTTTACACTAGCTCCTATAATGCAATGTCATATCTCTCCCTCCATTCAAATAGGTTGATATGACATTACCTATCTAAACAAATATGATTCTAATGCATTCTAATAATATCACAGGGCTCTAGGCTATACAAAAAATTGATGCATAAAATTGAAATATAAAATATAAGATTTGATAGAGGCTAACATTATTGATGTGGGCACACCCATAAAGGCACCAAAATTTCAACAAATGGAAGATGAGACATTGAAACTATTCTTAGATCCATTTTAAAAGTGTATAATAAAAGAGGTAGGGGAAATTTAGGATTTCATTATACGTACCAAGCAAATCTACCACCAACATCATACAACACTACCATAGAGGATGTATAACCACTACACAATATCATTAACATGCACAATACTATAGTTCCAACCAGATCACTCATCACTTTATCAAATTAGGATATTTTTGATGATGATATAGATTTGTATGCACTCTTTGTATGAGCCTACATTGATCATCATCCTATTCATAGTGTTTTGGTTGAGAATGGATCAAGTATTAACATGTGAACTATCACATTTATACAAAATTTGGTATATATAGAGTAGGATATATCTCCTAAAAACATAGTTATTCATGGCTTTAGTGACCATGTTCAGAACTCCATCAAGGATATTTTACTTCCACTACAGGTTAGACCATCACATTTGGCCACTAGATTCTTAGTAGTACTTAGTACAAGAAAATTTGACATGTTACTGGGTGGGCCATAGATACAATAATTATGAGCTATACCATCCACCATGCATAGATTCCTAAAATATATACATGTAATTTAGGTGATCATAGTTGAGGGTCTTTCATATGAGTATCCTCTATCTATCTCATAGGTAGTCACTCTATAGTTACTAATTATAGCCCAGTTACCAATTATGGCTATAACCATAATTCTTATTAGTACACCACAGAGTATAATGGATCCACTAGTGTAGGTGCGGTCTACTCCTAAAATGTTTCCATGTACACATACTCTCCCATAGATACCATTATTAGAGAGACCCTTTCATCAAAGATATGTTATATATTCTAGAGGGCCTCCTTATACTCACTTTCTTCCAAGATCAATATTATTTATTTATCAAGGTTCTCAGCATAGGGAACCTATGCAAACTTCATAATATTCTACCAGATGGGTCCCTAAGACCCATATCTTTCATAGGACACCATAGTCAATTTAATTTATTCTTGGCACCACTTCACAAGAATTTATACCTATAAATCACTTAGTATATTAGTTTTTAGGACCACAATTACCTTTTCATATAGCACACATGATCACTATTCCTTTATTTAACACATGCCACATTGATAGTGAGTCTCCCATAAGACTCATCGGTTCATATTATTCCTCCCTTATTGTACATACTTTACTTATCTTTTTCTCCTTGTACGTAATTTTATTTTCATGTTTCTTGTACATAACTTATATCCATAAAATATATAAATAATATAATATGTCAAAAACACAAAAAAAATTTAAATATTTACTCAAAAAACATATAAGTATAGATTGCATACATTGCCATGTTTACATATCTTATATTTTATAGACACTACATATGTTAGCTTTCTTAGTATAGTTAGTTTTATCATACATACATGTTTCACTTGTTCTTGTCAAGTGCTTACAAATTACTTATAGGACTCAGGTCCACTACATTGATATAAATTTTCTATTATCTACCCAATAGGGGTATTTACACAGATACATGGGTTATTCATTAGACATTCAACCATTTGGGGGAACCTTATACATAGTTTTGATTACCAGGTTACATTTTTATATACTCTACATTACAACTTTAGCATTGTTATATCTTGATATTGATCATGCTACACTAAGATGTGTTATCGACCACTACTAATTTAGACTCAATATATTTATATCTTAGATCTTACACAAATTTGTATTACATGTTCATGCATAATTTAATTTATAGATTTCCTAATTTATAATTGATTATATCTCTATGCTTCTTCTATTTGAGGGTATTTTAATATGCCATTACTCTTTGTTTCTATGCTAGTTATTTTCATAGTATGTATGCTTTGGACATGTGCCCATGTCCTTGTGTGTGCCTTATTTATTGTGTATGTAGACATTTGAGCATGTAATTCTATGTTTCTCTAAGCCAAATTTATTGCTATTTACATATGTAGACATTTAAACATGTCCTTGTATTTCTTGATTTTTAAGATTTAGTGACATGTGATTGTATTCTGGCCCCTTGGCCTACTTTGCATGCCTCATGTGTGTTGTATGTATTCTTTATTGTATTTAAAATTTCCATGAAACTTATCTCTTAATTTTTACACACTCTAATTTTAGATTCCATGAGGGGCATCATGCATCTCCCCTTCTTGCTTGGGTGTTATGATGGGCATCATGCCCCATCCCCCTAGGTCGCTACTTAGTTATTACTCAGATTTACTATTATATGAATTGTTACATATATATTGATTGGCTTGTGAATGATAGATTTAACATATATTGTATATTAAAAACTTATGCTCAGATTATCTTATATTTTAATGTTATGTATACACATTATATTGAATTATTACATGGATATCATATATGTTATGGATAACATGCATATTATAGATCTTTTTATTTTGAGGATAATTATTGCATAGGTTCAAAAAATCCCCTTAAAATATGGGAATTCAGAGGGGTTTATCATAGATATTATGCTCACATAATGTACTCACAATATATTTTCAGTACACAAGATTAGATTATAGAAATTAGACTCAGGTAAACATAGTGTAAAATAGTGACACAAAGATCAGTATAGTTATACAAAAATTAAAATAGTCAAACATTAGTGACAAAATTTGGAAAATAACACCACATGGTGCTACTATCCAATATATAGAACTATTATTTATTATCCTTACCTTCATAAAAATATAGATTAGCCAGAAAAGTATAGTAGGTATAATCCATATTTTCATAGGTTTAGTTTTAGATTTACTAGTTTAGTTCAGATTCATACTAACTTAGCTCAGATTCATACTAGTTTGCTTAGATTAAGGGAATCATGCATGCTATAACCATTCCCATTTATAATTTAGATACTCAAATATAGATTATTACAACTTAATCCAAAATCCATTTTCCCAGATATCAGATTGTGGGCATGTACATGGCACATTATTTCCATTTTCTCACTTATACATCAGCTAATCAGATGGAATGATAAATTACATTTTCATATATATGTTTCATACATTAGACATCATATTATAGGTTTTACACTAGTTTCATGCTTTACTCCATATTTAGTGGTTGGCATTCCCAAGTGGCCTAGAGATGCTCAATATACCTAAGTGGCCATAGAGCTGACATCTCTAGTTATAAATTTATAGTTATATCATATATTTTTAGTTTAAAATACATCTAATACACATGGGTAAGAAATGGATTCATAGTCTACTTGAGTTCTTGAGCCACCCACACATGAGGATTGAGCAAGCCATTAATTTAGTCTAAGTTATTCATTGATTGATCATTATAAACACACACATGTTGTCACCAGCTTTATAAATTATTTCACATACCCAGTGAGGTGTATTCATTTCTTTCATCTTTATTATTCCTTTACTTAGTTATACTCAGTGTTACTTCTTCACTTAGTTTTATATTTATTTTTTATATCTCTTAAATAAGGACTGATCTATGCACATTTCACTTATAATACATGCAATAGAGCATGATTCAAATATTTAGTTATATAATAATGGGATTCACCTCTTAGATAGGCCTAGGCATGATTATTTTTCCTTTATCCTATTCATTTCACTTTTATGGTTTTATATAATAAAGCGGGGGGGGGGGGGGGTATCATCACCTAAAAATTACACTTAAGTGCTAAGAGTGCTGCTTAAGACCACCTTTCCATAGCTTATCCATAGACCTATCCTAAGGAATATTTTCACACTTATCCAACCTTTGTGTAGGCCAAAGGCATCCCTAAAATAGTCATAGATACTCATTATTTCATCCTATCCCTTCATGTCTCACCCTTAGACACTATCACTATACTATGGATAGTAGTGCCACATGGCACTAGTGTCCCACTTTTGGTGCTATTATTTTTTCCTTACTTTTTCCAAAAATGGATATATTTTCAAATGTTATACCTCATAGGGTGGGCCTATACCTCTTTTATCACTTGTATAAGCACCAAAATAGTATAAATACATGACTTTTATCCCTCTAACCACTAGATGGAAATTAGATGAAAATTACATATGCAAACTCAAAAAAAGTTATGAAAAATAAAGGTTATCAATCCTTATTATACCATAATTTTTCATACCACCATATACAATATTCATAAGCTCAAATTACTCAGATTTCTAGTCTTAACCACATTTAAAGCACTCTAGTAGACCGTCAAACTAGATTCACTTTCACTTATACCAAAACTTAGGTGGGGATAATTACATGGAGATTGATCCCTATTCAGAGTATTGGTATGTAATCAAATATCATCAAAATGGGGTGTTAAGGATGTCTAGGATACCCCACTAACAAACATACTTTTTAACTTGTATCAACTAGATGCCCTAGTAATATGGAGTATTAGGGTTTACTCATAAAATTAGTCAAAACAAGACATCTATAGGGTTTTATAACTCATGAATTTAATAACATGTTGGAAGTATAGATATTGAGATGGGGGGTGAATCAGTTTCCTTAAAACATTCATTCACTTTCACTTATCATTCTTGAAGTATTCATTTAAACAAATACATCAATCAATGC
Organism: Torreya grandis; assembly: GCA_037957365.1. Classification (NCBI taxonomy): domain Eukaryota; kingdom Viridiplantae; phylum Streptophyta; class Pinopsida; order Cupressales; family Taxaceae; genus Torreya; species Torreya grandis. The sequence goes on from JARHVA010002723.1 coordinate 1,354,731, forward strand.
ATAAATAAACATTCACATGAGCATATAACATATGAACATAAAATATATGTGGGAAACCATATTGGGGGATAAAAATTAAAAAAAATATATATTATAATATAGTATTATAATAAATTAATCAATATTTAGTGAGACACCAACCCCACAAGGAACACTAACCCCTCACTTGTTAAACGCCAACTCAACTAGTCCTTTAGCAATCACCAACTTGTAAGGAGGCACCAACCCCATGGGTAACTCAACACCAAATCAGTATGATTACCTTTGGACCCCTGTTTATCACTCAAATTATTATTACCACCTTTTTCTCTTCTCACTCTTCTATCTCTCTCAAACAATATATTAAGCCTCTTTGCTCAACTAGCCCACTTCTTGGTAGAATTAGGTCAAATGACCTTGATCATAATTTATATAATTATTATTAAATATTCATTAAATATTAAAAAAACATATTTTATGGTTTTAAATCCCTATAATTTTTTTCCAAACCTCTATATCATTCATTTATGTCTTCAATATTCTAACTAGTCAAATTAGGCCTATTAGACCTTCTTTCTATACCTGACTCTTACTCTCAGCCATCTTAGTAGGGAAAAAAACTATAAATAATTGGATAAAACATAGATTGGATAAAAAAATATCTTTCACAAGTGAAACATCCACTACATAGGTTGGTCACCATGCATAAGGACGAAAACCACCATTAGGCCTAATAGAGACCTAATGTAATTAGGCCTTCTCAAAGCACACGTTTCATGTTGATCACCTTGGAACATAATTAACATAAAAAAATGGATTAAAAACTTAAAAAAATATTAAATTATACCCATTATAATCTTAAATTATTTCCCCAACACCATTTATCTCATTTCACTCCTTGAACCACACCATTAGGTCTACTCGTAATTAGGCCTTCTCATTGCCAAAAATTCTGCTTTGAATATCTCAAGCATGTGATCAAATTTTACATATAATAATATCAAAAAATCACATGGATATAACCTAAATTAACTTATGTTAATAATTATTTTCATTATATTTCACCAAATAATGCAAAATACCTCAAAAAACCATTTTCATATGCTCACTTAGAACTACAATCAGGGCTCAAGAACCCAATCAAAAACCTTTGACTTTTCACACCTAAATAGGAATTTATCATGAATAATAATGTATTAATATGATCCAATGATACCTATAAAAAAACTTAATGAATATTTAATCTTCAATTATTTGCATAACTACTCAGGAACATCAATCTCACTCATACATAGAAAACTATTTGTAGCTCCAAAAACATAGTCATGGAAACCAAGACTTAGAAAACCTATATGAATAATTTTATTAAATTAAAATGGGTTTATATGATCCTTAAAAATAATTATAAAATATATAAATATATATATTACAAGGTTCAATATAAATATTGGCCTTACAGACCAATCTCATGTCTTCACCCTACATAGACCTCATTGTGTTAGACATATCACTTTGAGAATAAATTTTTGCTTGTATATGAGCATATTAGAAAATTATATTCAAAATGGATATGTGATATAGGTGTTTAAAATTAACCCCATGGATATGGATCCATTCATAATCTACTTTAACCCACCTAATCTCATTCTCATTTATGCCTAGTTTTCTCATTGTCTTCCTCATAAGGCTTATTTAGTGATAGGTCAACTTTCATGAACAGTTTAGCTTATTTAGGGTTTAAAAAATATTTATAAACTTACATGGGAAAAAAATAAAATTCTCACACACCATCCTCTAATCATTTTCATGCTTTGAACTGATCAATCCTATTGGTACATCAAACATTCAATAAATAAGGGGTTTCCTATAGCTTCCACTCACTCTTTTGATAGACTAATGCCACCTGAAGAAGCCTAGGAGAGTGATATATATGTTACAATCATAAAAATAGGTCAAACAAACCATTATAGTCCATTTATAACAATGTTTTTTGTATCAAGTCATTAAGAGGGTTTTAGGAGGGTTTAGACTACCTTCCATTCTTAGCAATCATTCATAAAGGATTGCCCATAAAATCCAAAAGAAATGCCAATAAATTTGATCTAGGAAACTTCCCCAACATACATGAACTTATTAGGATCTCATGCAAAGGTTTTCACATGCCAATGATCATAAGAAAATTCTTCTCGGGTCTGCTATACCTCATTCTTTGCACATGAAAACCTATGCTTTCTCCTTCAAAAATTGACCTTATAATTGGTCAAAATACATGGAAAAACCTATCATGCCTATGATAATTCTCTCATTATCTCTTGGAACCTTGTAAACTAAACTTGACCCCTCATTAGACCACACTAGGTCTCTTTTCACACTAGGCATAAAACCTATAAGTCATACTTAGACTTTGAACACACCTTGAAACCTATTGAACTTATCTCAATACCTCATACTCATGTCATAAACACTCAGAACATGATAAAAAACTACAAATATTATTCTCACAAGCCTTAGAATACTCACCTCATCATACTACCAAGCCTGTGCCTTCTCACTAGGTCTCTTCATGCAAAGACTAAGCCAATAAATCACCTATAAACCTCCTCTAAAATATTATATAACTTATACACATGTTTTCAAAATGTCAAAAATATTCTCACATGCTCTACCAATGATTTGTATTCTTGATAACAGCTCAAGATTCCTCATTAAGTTAGGTAGAGTCTAGGACTAGACTGGTTCCATGCTTAAGATTAAGATCATACCCTTGAAGGTTTACCTTGAAAATTTCTTAGGTGTTTAAATACTTCATATGCATGCTTGGGCATCCTTAAACATCCACTCATACCTATTTGTATCCATCTTACCAGACCACCATCTTCACACACACATGCTCATGATATGACATTATTCCTTAAGACTAGTGCTCAAAAGTATGGTTACTTTGTATCTTGATCTTTACCTTGACATGTCATCAACCTAAAAATAATTACCGGGTGTACCCAAAAGCCCAAAATAGTCCTACATAAAGGACACTACTACCAAAATAGGGACACTAGTGCCACATGGCACTATTTTCCAATTAGGGTGATACTATCCAAAAGGGGATTTTTACACCTAGATACTATTTTCAACACTAATGCCAACCTTTGCCTCAGTTTCAACCTTAAAATCATCCGTCTTAGTCATTTTCTAGTTATGTTTTTATTATCCAATTTTAACCCCAAGTCAAAATAAGACACCTATAGACATTATTGAACCTTAATTTATTTATTAGGTCCTATTTGATTCTAAAATACCTTATTATCATTTATTAAGGTAAGTTTGAAAATATTAAGGTAAGTCTCTTTTATGTGTTTTGGTCTATTTAGGCCTCCTAAGTTGAAAAGGGTCAAAAGAGTCATTTATGGTGCCTTGAAAAATTTAGAATAGGTGATTAGGGGTTTATAAAAGTTATGTAATGTGTCAATCACCTTTTCAAAATGTTTCATGAAGTTTTTTAAGTTTTGAAGTTCATTTGCTAGTTTGAAGGGGGTAAAATGCATGAAAAAGTGATTTTATGGATAACTCTAATGTGCGTCCAAGTTACCTAAAGGAAAAATTAATAAAAAATTCATTATAATGATTTTTTATCAGTTAATTAAATATCACACCTATTAGAGGGATTAAAAAAAGTTAGAATCTTGCACTTTAATGCTAGTTTGAGGAGTTAGAAGAAGTTGTAGGGACTTTTGGAAGTCATGTGCAAGTGAAAATAGTAATAGAGTGTATTTTAATATTATAAAGTTTAATAAAAATTTTGGGAATAATTTTTGAGCTCAATATTTTTAGACATATCATTCTCTCTCTCATCAACCCCTTCACAAGCTAGTGAAGGCCAACTTCAAGTAGATGGTATAGGCCATACAGGTAGAGTTGGGGGAATAAGATTTTGGAAATTTTTTGGGACCCATATGGGATTAAAATTTATATAATTTTTAGTTGTATTTTTTCTCTTATATTCTTGAACAATTGATAATAGCCTAGACTAATTTTTGGGAACTCAAAACCCCATAGGCTGAGTTTAGAGCAATTTTAGAACAAACTATGAATTCATGGATACTTTAAATTAGTTATATCAGATTATTAAATGTTTTTATATTCCTAAAAATCATTCATTATTCATTTTGGCATGTGTGGATGTGCTTTTGACATGAAAAGTCTCTCTAGGTTGTAGTTTGGAGCTACTCTTATATTTTTGTGTTTTTGAGATATTTGGGTAGTCTAGTGCATATAATTAGTTTTACATTGTCCTTTTTTATCTTCTAAATCTATTAATATATTTATAATCAACCAAGTACTTCATACAAGATTCAATGGTCACTTCTTTCATTCACCATTATAGACTGTATACTATGTGTTCTCTATGTCTACAATTTAGTTGATTTGAGTGGTTTCAAGTACATTTTTACAAAAAATTGGAGTTATTAATTCGTTATTAATATGTTATTACATTTGTGTCAATGGCCTTTTATTCACAATAATATTCCATATTGAACTTTTCAAGGTTCAAATATAACCTGCAGTCTTCATCTCCCATAGACTTGTAGACCTACAACTCTGAGAAAATCAATGGTGTTAATGTATGAGGGAAGTTGTCTATCCATGAGAAAATTGTATTGGTTTAGGTAAGGATCTATTTAACCAATTAAGACCTTCCAAACACCTAGAGTCATTGACGGTTGAAAGACTGAATGACAAACAACAAGCCTAAAAGAGAAGTAATGATAATCACCTACAAGATTTTGACTATGAATAATGAATGCACAGGGTTTAAAATGCTTTGAAGTAACTATTTTATCATATAATTAAATTTGAGTGACTATACATAAAGTGGACCATTAAGGAGATTCATAGTGGTTGGCTTGGAAACCCTATAAGACTCACACACATAGCCAACTTTCAATGGTTATCAACAACCTATTGAGAATGGGTCTTGAAAAAAGATGTTTATAAGTTTGGGGTCTCCAAGACTTTGAAAAGGGAATTTAAATAATAATTATGATATGATAGTACTTGGGAAGTTTGAAAAGTTAGGATGGAAGTCATGAGGCCCTTGAAGCATAGTCCAGTTCTCACATTGACACCTATAATTGACTGTGAGAAATGTGTGCATTAACATTGATGTTTGATAAAGAAAAGGTTCCAAGACCTTGTAAAAGGTTTCATGGTATAAACATATAAATTTAAAGAGTCCTTTAAAATTTTGTGGATTGGTCTTAGAGACTTAAAAGGTTATGAGAGCCTTAAAACCTAACACATAGTCATATTCATCTTTCCTAGACGGTCACCTACAACCCTGCTTGCTCATTCTAGAAAGTTGTTTGTTTGAAGATCTAAGAATTTGGAAACATGAGATAATTATTTGTGTGTGTTTTAAGGATATAAATAATCTTAGGTTTCATTAACTCATCAAGAGTTCTTAAACAAGGGTCGTAGGTCAAGAAACATATATAATTTTGCCTACCTAACCCAAAGAAAGGAGTTTTTTGCTCAAGAGAAAAAAGATTGTGTGAATTGGAAAAGTGTCTTAGGATAAATTAAATAATGATATAAAGCCACTGAAGGGTTTTAACATTGGTTATGAAGGCTAAGAAACCCATACATAGTTAGGTACTCTCAAAAGGACTACTTATAGCTAGATTGGAAGAAAAAGTTTTGAATAAGGTTGATGAGGGTTTAGATTCCTTAGGGAATTTAGGAGGTTTTAAGACCTTGGTCATAACATGATGAGATCTTAGAAAATTTAAGTGATGGAAAACAAGACTCTTGAAAATCCAAGTTGGTATACCTTATCAAAAAAACACACCTACATACCATTAATCACATGCATGTTTGTTTGAGTGAACAAGTCCTTAAAAATCTTGAGAATAGTGGTGTAAGGTGTGATTGAAAATTTTAAGGAAGATTAACATCACCAAACTATTTAAGCAAAGATCTTAAAACAAGGGCCAAGGCCCAACTGATCTAACATAAGCCTGAATGTAAACATAGTGTATCTAGAAGACACTTGTTATTTGAATATTCTAAAGTAATTTAGCATGATCAAGACAGAGTAAGGTGATAGAATGTTATTGAAGAGTAAGGATATATTTCCATCATCCTCAGGATCAAACAACAAAGGGATAAACTTAGTCATTACCTTGTTTAGCCCTGTAGTCTATGATGCAAACACAATCCTAGTGGATAGTCAATTAGGGAGAGGTTAGTGAAATTAATTGGAGAGAATTGAGACCCCAAGGGGAATGTGAAGGATATTTAAAAAAAAATCCATGAGATCTTAGACATTTGATAGTGGGGAGAAATGTGAGTAAATAGTGAGTTAGGGCAAGTGAGGAAGTTAAGCCTATAAACCCTAAGCCTAAAACATTGAGATGTAGATAGATTTGATTAAATAATTAGGTGGGAAAAATATTGGAATATTTTAAAGGGGATTTAATAGACCCCATTAAGGTCATGGGAGTTCAAAACCAACTTAGGAAAACTCTCACTAGCTCATTTCTCTCTCAGACAACACAAAATGCTTATTTATAGTTGATAGGCCATCTTGCTTTATTTGGTATGGTTAGGAAGATTTTAATTAGATATTATACTCCTATGAAAAGTTATCCACCTTAATTTACTTCAAGTTTGTGTAATTGGTTGGAAGATTCATATGTCTAGCTTTATGAATTATCGTTAAGAGTTTAAACCACTTTCAGGTTGCCTAGGAGAGACAAAATAACCAAATGAGAGAGAAATGAAATAATATGCCTCTATATGGATGATATGGTATCCCAAATGACCCATAACATATTAAAAACTCCCTTGATCATCATATCATGTAATTGGTTTCTACGAAATTATATGGAATAGGCCTAAATCCACTAAGTTTGGTTATTTTTTAGGTTCATACAAGTATTCAGAAATTAAAATTTGGCATGGAGGTAAGGGAGGACGTTTTATAACTAAATCACACACTTATTTGGGGTTTTTAGTCTGTGAGGAGGTTGCATAATAATTTTTCATTCTCTTTGTATGGAGGCCTAGTTAGGAGAGAGAAAGGATGGAAAATGACATCTCCACTCATTCTCAGAGCATGAAATTGAACCTAGATCTATAAGGCCATACCAAGTATTAGAATATGCCATTATATTATTAGGATCCTCTATATATTTATCTACATAAGGATGTTTTCATAAAAAAGGTTATAAGGAAGGAGGCCTATTTGATAATTTTAAAAGAGAATGACTTGTTGGGACTAGTTTTTAGCCTCAAAATGGATTTTTTAAGGTCCAATATGATTTCAATAGGCCATCCTATGAGCTAAATTAATTTAAACCAAGTTTTTACACTTGTTTTCAAAACAGGCCTAAGGATATGAAGAGCCTTCTAGACACCTTGTAAGAGAGAGAGATGTGATGGTTAAAGGGAACCTATTGGATTAATTGAGAGGTGTCAAGAGTAGATAAAAGAGGTATAAGAAACTAATCTAACCACCAATAAGGTAATTTTTCCTTCAACATGTCAAGAAGAAGAGTTTTAAAGGGCTAGTAAAGGTTTCAAGTAACAATTTTAACTCCCACACTAATTAGAGGGTTGGAGCATTTAAAGAGGAAAAACACATGTCATATAAGACCTACTGAGGTAGTTCCCTAGCTCATCTCTTGTTTATAACTCACATTACACTTATTTACTCTCTCTCTCTCTCTCTATCTCTCTCCCCCCTATACTCTTCTTCTCTTCTCTTATACTGGTGCTATATATTAATCTAGTTTTGGCTAAGTTTGTATCCACCATCTAGGTATGGTGAAGCCTTGCCCATTTGTTCTACCTTTGATCAATAAATAGCTGATGTTTTACCTCATTCTACGAATACATGCAATGATAAATCTCTAAATGGATGATCTTATCTAGTGTAGATGTATGTCACCTTGTTTGTGTCTTATTTATCTTGCCTCATGTGGTTATTTATCTATTGAAGGTTGTAGTTGGTGTCATCATAGGTATTTTATGGTTTTTTAAATGGAATTAGTCTTCCCTCTTATCCATAAAATGACTTACCCTTATACAAAATGTTGATGTACTAGGTTCATTATAGGATGTGAATGTTCATGTTGTCTTGTACATCTTAGTGTATTACGTAATGTGTGGTAGTGGTCAAATTTTTTTGGTGCATCACCACTTTAGTTAGGTTTATTTTAGTTTTTTATCCCCTTTTTCCAAGAAAAAAATTGATAGAGTAGTGAAATTGAGCCTAAGTGATTCATTGAGGGGAACTAGCCCTTCAATCTAGAGGTTTACCATTGTTATAGATAACCATAGATCTAGGAGTAATCCCATGTTTAAATTTTTTTGGAGAGGTATAAAAAACCTTCTCCTAAGATGAAAAATTTGGTTATAATAGTTCTAGCACACCAGATGGGAATAATATCCAAAAGAGTGGAAGAAATTTTTGGTGTGTTCTTCCCCCTATCAGCATTTGGAGGCATTAAAAAAACACCAATAGTGACTCTAAATGCAATCAAATGGTTATAATCAGCCCAAGTACTTATTGTGGAAACAATTTTATAAATATCTTGTGTTTAATTTGACTCATGAAGTTGAGATGGCTGGGTATGAAGAGAACTTTTACTATGCACCTCCTTATCATCCTTGTCATGACTCATACCATTTGTATAGCCTTCTTTATCAACCTGGTTATGAACCCAAATATGTGTTTCAATAGATTTATCAAAATTTTTACCCTCCTAAGTCATATCCATCCTATGGTCAACCTATTTATCCTCTACATGACCATGATGTTGCATATGATAAGCCCTCTCAAGCTTAATATGTCTCTAGTTGTCCCTCAAACCAATCCATTTAAAAATTGAATAAAACTCTCTTAGGATATGAGAAATACATGTTAGACCTTAATAATCAAAGAGAAAATGGTCAAGATATTCCTATCCATATTATTCATGACATGAGAGACTTATTTCAGCTATTGAAAGGAGAATGGACAACTATTGAGAGAGAAAATTGGCAAAGCCTCTCAAGTAAAATGTTGAATGTAAGAGGTCTCATTCAAAGCAAGAAAGATGAAGTTGATCAAGTACACAATGAACAAGAAGATGCATTTTAATAATTTATGGTTATTGAAGAGAATTAAGACAAAGATGATTGGAAACAACACATTGAGATCCTCTAAGATCTTGAAGGTCTTTGCAAGGTTGAAGATCATATTTATAAAGGGATCATTTAAGATGTCTTCATTAAGGATAATGATTAAGATTGGGTTGAGTATAGTAAGTTCATTGAATAAATTTATGAGTTTGAGGTAGTTTATGGGAGGCCTAATCTCATTCAAGATGTCATTAAATTTAAAGAACCATGCTTGGATGAAACACCATTGGACAATGTTACAACTCAAGAGTCTCATAAGAAGATTGAGATTGTTGAGTCAAAATAAGAATTCACCTTCATAGGTGATATGTTTATAGATGTTTTTGTTGCATTAGATATCATGCCAAAGATAATGGTAAGCATGAAGGAGTTAAGAAATCAAAACTAAATCTCAAAATGCAACATGTTTCATGCACTCCATCTCATAGAGTAGAAGATGGTGCAAGCTTCCCGTTTGATCCATAAGTGTTGGCATGTTGTTGTCATTGATATCAAAAGGGTGCATATTGTGAAGGTACATGGTTAGTGATAATTGAGGTATGTGATAAAGTGATTTTTTAGTTGTCATTAATGTCACTAAGATTTTTATTGATGTTATTGATGTCGGTTTTGCATCTTATGAGTCCTGATTAACACAAAGAGGTATAATGGTCAAGTGAGCATTGAAGCATAGTTATGAGTCTATAAGTCTACATGAGGTCATGATATAATTTTTATCAAAAATATATTTTTTCCTAAAGATTTTTCTTGTTTGATATCATTGAATTAAGCATGTTTGAGTACTAGTTCTTGAGTACAAGGTGTTTTGAGAAGCCTAGTCTAGACCCTATGAAAATGTGTGTATAGTGAAGTTTGGTAAATTAAGTGATAAAAATATTATGATAGGTTGCTAGGAATTATGTGATCATATAAGTAAAGTTTAAACACTTTTAAAAGTGTTTCAAGGTTAGTTGTCAAGTTTCAAGTGCTCAAGAAGCTTAGTCATGGCACTAGTCATGGCATGTAAAGTCTTTGTGAGAAGGTATGAGCTTGGTGGCTTGGTGAGATGAGTGAACATAGGAATGAGTGGTTATATGAGGTTTTCTGATCATGTATGTGAGTCATTTGAGCACTCATGATATTTTTAGGGTAATCCTACAGGGGTATAAGACCTTTAGATCAAGTCTACACCTAGACCACTTCTAGACCCTACCTAGCCTAATGAGGTATCATGATCTATTTTCAAGACATGAAAATGATGTATGGAATTGTTTAAGCATGATAAAGGTTTATTGAGTATGTGTTTAAGGTGGATATTGAATGGAAAAGTACATGAAGGTTAGTTTTAAATCCTAATGTGGTTTGTAGGTCAAGGTCTAAGAGAGCAAAGAGAGAAAGGGTGGCCTATTGAGGGATTATGATAAGATTTAAGGGTGTTTGAGATCATGTAATAATTTTCATAGGTGGGGTATGTTTTTTCAATTCTGTTCATGCATTTTTAGGTCATATTTTAAAGGATAAGGCATAAAAAGCTATTTTGAGGTCTCTCAAGTACTCAGAATGAAGGGTTCTCAACCCACAAAGGATTTTATTGTGATCATTATCTCATCAAAAATTTGAATATAAACTTAATATATTAATGGTATATGGGTAATGGTCCTATATAAAAATTAAAATCATTAGTTTTTGGATTGATTGGTTATGCTTTATGAATGATTGTTAAGAGTGGAAACAGGTTTAAACCCTCTTATAACCCTAATAAAGACCCAATGTTGAAGAGGTTGCTAAAAATTTATCAAGATGGATTAGTATGCTCAGGTAATATATTTGAATTTATAATGGAATCTCCCAAGTACCTCTACATGTTATTGGTTAGAGAGAGGAGAGAGAAAATGTTGAGATATAGGTTTATTTATGAAGAAGTTATTATAAAAGTCAAAATTTGCATTAGACATAGTAAGAAAATGGATGGAGGAAGAAGGTAGTTAATATTGTTTATATTAGAGGTAAAAGATGAATGAGGGGGTGAATTAGTTATCTAATTTTTATTTTATTTCACTTATCATTCATTCATGATTCATCATCATAAAGTATAAGCATTTGGACAAGCATCAAGACAAAGAGATCACACACAAAGCATGAACATGAGAAGCACATCAATACATAATTTATGTGGGAAACACTCTAGGGGCATAAAATCCACTCTCAATCTTAAAAAAAAATAGACTATAGTCCTATAAATATATCATAAACATGAGACTTTTAGATTAGCATCAACTGAACAAGGAACACCCACCCATCAATTTAGTCTAGTACCTACTAGACCTTTAGATAGTTCCAACTAGAAAGGAGGCTACAACCCCATAGATGATTAAGAAACCACTCAACCAAATTAAATATTATGTCTTATATACCTAATTATGGAACACCTAAAGCTCATACATCTATAATTTACTTCTTTTCTCTAGGTAGGCACTCCTAGCTCATTCGCTCAATCAAGTCACCCTTTAGAATATTAGGTATAATGAATTTTTAGCTCATGAACTTGATTAAAAAAACATGAATAATCATATTAATCCTCTCATTTTCCTCAATGACCCATATATTGAGCTCTTTTATTTGCTTTTGTCCACACTCCCCTCACTTCTCCTCAAATAGGCCATTAGGCCTAATATATATACCATACTCTTATCTAACCCATCTTGGTCAGCCAAGATGTTTTAAATGATTGATATATATTTTAAATACATATTAATACATTTTAAATTAATGGGAAAATATCTCAATAGGTTTTTCATAACCCAAAACAAGCTTGGTTCTCCTTTAGATCTCAATTAGGCCTAATGCATTAGCCCTTCATTAGTACACGTTACACATTGAACCTATTGAACCATATTTATCTTCTATAAATGAATGAAAAATATAAAAAATACCTCCAATATATTATTTATAACTCCTTAATAGGTAAAAAACACTTGTAACTCCAATTCATACCTTGAACTAAACCATTTTAGCCTACTCACCAATAGGCCTAGAAATACAAAAAACACTATCTTCTAGAACTAAAGCACACAAATGATTTTATAAAAAATAACCTAAAAAAATCACATGGATAGGTCATACATGACCTAAAAAACATTAATAAATCTATTATTCACCATCACATAAGCAAAACAGATTCAAACCAACTCTCTCAAGATGACCACTCAAACTGGTCATGCACATTAGAAACCTAGTCAAATATATTTGACTATTCAAACCAAAATAGAGGAAAAATATGAATAAAAAATAAATTTAATAAATATATGAAACTCATATAAGACCACAAAGATCTTACTCACTTCAAAATCTACTCATAACAACTCAAACTAGCCTCTCCAAATAGGCCACTTTAGACTACCTATAAGCTTCAAAAACCAATCATGGAAACATGCATTTATCTCAAATAAAATGGATTAAATAAGATATTAAAAGGAATTAAAAATATCATAAAATTACCCTATATCACTCTCTTATAAGTATACCATAGGGTCCAATAGCAAAAACTCTTCTACAAGCCATTTTCACTTCACTAGCTCACACAGACTCAAAAGGACCAAGAAGGTCAACTTTGAGTCAATCCCCTGATCATAAATCAATAATATAAACTAATTAAAATTCATGTATAGAGTGAATAAAACAATTTTATCACCATAAATCTCTCAAATTCATCCCTAAACATTTGATCACCTTTCCAATTCATCTTCTCACTCTAACTGTTCTTTCTCACTATTTTCATTGTTTATGGATTAGTGACTAGTCGACTTGATTGAACATAATAATTGACATAGTGAATATTTATTTCCAAAAAAACTTTATGGAATTAAATAAAAATTCCTATCCTTCAATCTCCAATAACTTTCATGTGTTGACTTGGTCAACTCTACTTGTAGTACCAAAATCTTTAAAAACAAGCATATTTATATACCTTCTACTCACTACCATGACACACCACTTCCACCTAGATATGAAAATATGATTAATATATACCTTATAGTATTAAAACTTGGTAAAAAAATACATTCTAGGCTATATCCAACAAGCTTTCTCCAATCAGGTCTAAGACTAGGGTTTTAAACCATAAAAACTTACCTTCTTAACAATCATTCATAAAGAATAGGACCTTAATCAATGAAATAATTATTGGAAATCATTATAAGTTAATATTTACACCTTATCCAAAAGTATCATTTCCCCATGAAAATTCTACATGAGCTAATGAATGTGAGAACTTTCCTCTCGAGCTCAAAAAACATCATTTGAGCACCCTCTAAAACACATGAAGACTTTTTATTGACTTTACATCTCCTTATCTAACCTTAGACCTCATCAAAATGATTTAATTTTTTTTATCATCTCCCATGCAAAGACAAGCTTCACCAACCTGAAAACACCCTTTGACCCTTCACAAGGCCTCATAAGCCCACTTAGGCCAACTAGGCCAAAATCCAAACAACCTTGCAGACCACTTTAAACAACTTGGTATTCATATACGTATCCTATTTTATCCATAAAAATGTATAAAATTCATATTACAAGCACACTAATCTCCTTACCATGGCACAAAAGCTAAAGGAATCAAAACCCTATAGGCAACCATGCATGGTCAAACCTACCAGACTTGTATAATTCATGAGAACCTCATGAAATCACTCTAACTTGCATATAAAATTATAATATCATGTATTTTAATACCACACCATGATAAATTACACCATAAATTCATCCAAATAACCTTCATTCAATCATCTCACTACACCAAGCACATTAGCCCACCATATTCCATCTCACTGTACCTGCTAGACCATTTTGTCATTACACATGCCTTATAGACATTAAGGAAAACACATAACATAAATATCCAAATATTATATTTTAAATGAAGGTTTATGTATAGGTTATATCCATAAAGTGTGTTAAACTGATCATCTAAGTTAGCTAATCGCTAACAAGCCTAATGGTGTAAATAGTGAAAAACCCAAACAATAGTGAGAAGATGATTAGGAATGTGTTATCATGATATAATGATGAAAAAAAGTGCATGTAATTTTGGTTTTATATGGTTATTAATATTAATTATTTGTATAAATCTTGTAAGTTAGGTATAATGTTGAAAATGATGAAGCCAAAATGGCTTGTCTGGCTCAGTGAGGACCGTGTGTAGTGAGGTCAATAAATTAGTCTATAAGACAAATAGTTTCTATTATACAATATGATTTTTATATTTTAATATTGTCTAGAAATTTCATATGATCATATACTTTCATAATAAGTCTTTTAAAGTGGCCATACAAGTGTTAAAGGTCAATGCTACCATGATTATGCTTTAAGGTAAACTGGTAGTTCTAAGTAAGCAAGTTGCAATGATGATTTTGAGGATCTATGCCATGATTTGAAGTATATAATACATATGGTATTTTTATTTGTGACTTTAAAGTCATGTTCATGATTTTTTAAAGATTGAAAGTTAGTGTAAGAGATTAAAAAGTTGAAGTCAAAATGGCTTGTCTGGTTCATGCAAGACTGTGTAAGATAATATCAGAAGATTAGTCTACAAAACCAATGTTTGATATTATAACTTGTGGTTTTTGTGATTTATGTTTTTATTAATATGTTATATAATATTTTTAATTTATTTAAAATCACTAAAACTATCCTTTCAGGTCTTGGATGTTAAGTAGTTTCATGACTAGCTTTTTACAGTTCTTATAGTTCTAGGTGAACATACTTAAGAGATAAGTTTAATCCTTTTTTCATTGATTTTATGTGTTTAAATAATATGGTGATGAATATTAGGTCATATAATCCATATATGTAATTTTTTGATCATGTTTTAGTGGATTAAGTGAGTTTGAGCTTCAATATTGAAATGCAGATTTTTTGTGTATATAAGCCTAATAGGACTGAGTACTAATGAGGGGTTTCAAGTAGTAATTTGTTTTAAAATGTATTTTTGAGCCTAGAATACATAATTAGGGGTATATTTTATTGTTATATGATATTTTAATATCATTTTTGGAGTTTTAAAGTTTTTCAAAGAAGGAAAAGTGTAACATGTCCTAAAGTAGACCTAATGGAATTAGGTCTCCATGAGACCTAAAAGTGAAATGAGGTCTAATAGACTTATGATAGACCAAAAGGGACTCAATATTCATTTTAATCATGTTTATTATTTTTCCTAAGACATAATACATGGATGAAATATGAGGTTAAGGGTGATTAGATGACTAAGTGGCATATGAACAAGAGACTAGTATATATGCAAGACAATTTAGGCATATTTGGGTGAGTGTAAGAGTTGTATGTGCAAGTGAATGAAATTGAAATTTTTTTGAGTATAATGAGGTATTTTATAAAATCAGAGGAGCATCAAGGATTTTTAATTAATATATAATAGTGTTTATATATATGAATATCAAGGTCATATGACCTAATTAGTCTTGAAGAGACCTAATTGAGTGAAAAAGTCTAGAAGGTAGTTTGAGAGGGATAGAAGAGTGAGAAGATATAAATAAAGTGATAATAATATATTGTGTGAGATTTTTTTTTTTATGAATGTGATAAAAAAATTTAAGTGGCTGAGTTGGTGTTGAATCATCTAGGGGGGTCGGTGCCTCCTTGCAAGTTGGTGCTTGCTAAAGCCTAGTTGAGTGGGTGCTTGACTAGTTGGGGTTAGTGCTCCATGTGAAGTTGGTGATTCACTAAAGATTGAATTTTGTATTATATGAATATATTAATTTTATATATATCAATGGGTTTTCTTTCCCTTGATGGTTTCCCACATACGTAATGTGTTATCTTGTTTCATGATCTTGTATGGTTGTATATGCTTTACTAGATGTTCATATTTGTATGAATGGTTCATGTATGATTAAGTGGAATTGATTGAATGTATTTAAGATAATAATTTACCCCCAATCTTAGTGATTATGATTCAAATAATTTGTATCAGATATTGGTCATTTTAAATAGGCATAACATCCTAGCAGAGATCTTAGAAGCAGGGATGGCTAGTCATCAAATTCAAGGAGGTTTATCTACCAGTAGTGATCCATTATTTAATAAGACTAATTATGAATTTTGGATAATTATAATTAGGAAATATCTAATTTTAATAGGCCATAACATATGGTAGTTATTTTTGGATGGATACACTCTACCTCTTACACCACCAACTACCATTTTATGTGGCCTATTAGAGGTAGAGTTTGTGAAGGTGATGCACTATGGGTCAGGCAAAGAGATATGGGACAAATTTAAGACTATATATGAAGGAAACACCAAGGTAAATATGGCTAAGTTTTAGAACCAATGGAGATAGATTGAAAGTTTGAAGATGAAACCATTGTATCCTACCTATTGAGGGTTGATGAAGTGGTCAATGTCATTAGAGGATTAAGAGAAGAAGTGAAATAGTCTATAGTTGTTCAAAAGGTATTGAGATCACTAACTCATAAATTTGATTCTAATGTGTCTACAAGAGAATAAATGTAAGATCTGGACAAACTAGAAATGGATGGACTTCATGGCATCTTGATTGCCTATGAGATGAGAAAAAATGAAGGAAGACCTCCCAAGAAGGAAGTAAATTTCAACACTGAGAATAAGTCAATACAAGATGGTCAAGGATGAGGTATGTTCAGATATTGATGATGATGAATTGATAGCCATGTTTGATAGGAAATTGAGGTTTATATCTGGTAAGTATAAGGGTAAGTTTCCTTTAAAATGTTTCAACTATGGAGAGATTAGATATTTTGTAAGAAAGTGCCCTCATAATAATAAGCCTGAGTTTGATGAAGAACAGGATGAACCTCATGATGAAGACAAGAAATCCTATAGGTATAATAAGAACAAGAAGAGTTTTAAAAAGTATGAAGGCAAGAACAAGTCATTCAAGAATAAGAGAAGTTTGTACATCAAATAAGATAGTAGTGCCTTAGATGAGAGTAAAAGGAGTGATTCTAAAAGTGATGATGAGGTTGTTGATTAGGTTGGCAATGAAGTCCTATTCATGGTTAAAGAAGCAGGTTACTCCCAAGAAGAATAATGCATGACTTGTGGAGATATGTATGACAATGAAGAAGGAGAAGTTGAAGTGGATCTTGAAGCTAAGATCACGAGTTCCTTTGAAGAGTTAAAGATTATGAAGAAGAAGAATAAGAAATTGAAGTCATTAGTTAAGGACTATGAGAAATAAATCAATTTATTTGAAGAAATATTAACTAGAAACACCAAGGAGCATGAAGAGACCATCCAACAAATATAAACCCATATGGAGATTGTGATAAAAATACTAAAGGCTAAAGAGGAAGAATGCACCAAGTATGGAACTAAAATAAAATCCTTGAAAGCTGAATTGGATCAAGAAACTAGTAAGATGAAGACCTATGAGAAGTTTGAAAAGAGAACTAAGGCTCTACATGACATTTTGAGTAGTCAGAAGTCTGCCAATGATAAGACAAGTCTTAGTTTCAAAGAAGACCTAAAGGAGGTAGCTTAAATCAAGGAGAAGGATAATTAAGAGAATAAGGTCAACATAAAGAGACCAATCAGATAACCTAATGTTATGAGGTATTCTAATTCATTTAATGGTTATTATTTTGCATGTAATTAGTTTGGTCATAGAGAAAGAGAGTGAAGAAGACCCTTAAAAATGAATATGATGGGATTATGAAAGGAATCATTAGTCAAGAGGTATGAATGAGGTTGTTTTCTATAGTTGTCATAATGTGGGACACATTTCAAGATTATATAATAATAGTGTTATAAGGTCATCAAGTCAAAACAAGAGGTTTGAAGCCCCTAGAGTGAAAGAGAGAAGGCAAATGAATGTGTGGAAACCAAAGATAGTAAAGGTGAGTCATTATTAGTCTATAAGCCCAAGTGGACTGTTTGATATGGTATATCATACTTTAGATGTGAAATCAAGTTAGGAATGTATTTTATTAGCTCATATTATTGATCAAATGGTTGATGATGAGGTCAATCCTAAGGTTCCAATCAAGCCTAAAAGGATCTTGAAGGATATTCAATCTTGTGAGAGCATGGAGATCTAGGAATATCCTGAGTTTATGTTGTTTTAGTGCCATATGGAAAGGGGTGACTCTATTAGGATTCATGGAGACACTCTTTAGTTATTAGAACCATGGTGAATTCTTGATTTGAGGGGGATATATTCAAGTTATTCATAGTATCCAAGTGTATTTGTTGACAAATATAGAAAAGGTCAGCAAAGTTGTTCTATATTTCTAGTAGATGGTAGTTGAGCATGACTTGTGTTGTAGATGGTTTGATAATTCTATGGATTCATTTGGTGAACTCCAGTTGTGAAGACAAAAGGGGATTTAATATTATTTTAATTGATATAAAGATTTTTGTAGCTTGGTAAGTAATCTTGAGGTTCATAGTTCATTTGAAGACTATGCTTTGTCTAAGGGAGAGCTTGGTAGCTCTGAGTTCTTTTGTAATTTTTGAGCGTAGTTGCCAAAGAGGGAGAATGAGTGGTTCCATAAGTTACAGTGTGTATGACCCTTTGTAATTAATTTTAAAGGGGGAGAAAATTAAAGAAGGGATATTGACCAGATTGGAGGAGATGAGAGTGATCATATTGAAGAATGTTTTGGCATCAATGACAAAGGGTGAGTTTATTGGCATGTTATTTTCATTGATGTCAAAAGGGTGCATCTTGTGAAAGTGCATGGTGAGTTATCATTGAGGTATGTGACAAGTTGAGTTTTTAGTTTTCATTTAATTCACTAGGATTGTCATTGATGTCATTGAGGTTGTTTTTGCATCTTATGAGTCCCGATTGTCACAAAGATGTATGATGGTCAAGTGAGCATTGGAGCATATTTATGAGGTTCTAGGTCTACATAAGGTCATGAGAGAATGTTGATCAGAAAGATATTTTTTTAGTGGCATGAGAGTGATGCTTTAATAGTGTTATTATTTTATATCATTAATGTAAGCATGTTTGAGTACTAGTTCTTGAGTACAAAGTGTCTTGATAATCCTACTCTAGACCCTGTGAGAAGGTGTGCATAGTGAAGTTTGGTGAAGTGAGAACAAGATTGTGATAGGTTTTTTTGTATTGTGTGATCATATAATTAAAGTTTATATACTTATATAAGTTTTTAAAGGTTATTTGGCAAGTTTCAAGTGCTTAAGAAGCCTATTCATGGCACTAGTCATGGCATGTAAAATCCTTATGAGAAGGTATGAGCTTGGTGAGATGAGTGAACATAGGCATGAGTGTTGGTATGAGGTTTCTTAAGCATATATGTGAGGTATTTGATCAGTCATGAGAGTCTCATCATGAGCCTATAGGGGTATGATATTTAGACCAAGTTTGCATCTAGACCACTTCTAGACCCTGCCTGGCCTAATGAGGTATCATGATATATTGTCAAGACATGAAAATGATGTATGGTAATTATTAAGCATGAGAGAGGTTGATTGAGTATGTTATTAATGTAGAGAGTGCATGTAAATAGGCATGAAGGTCAGTTTTAAGGCCTAATGTGGTTTATAGGTCAAGGTCAGAGAGAGAGAGAGAGAGAGAGAGAGAGAGAGAGAGAGAGAGAGAAGAGAGAGAGAGAGAGAGAGAGAGAGAGAGAGAGAGAGAGAAGAGAGAGAGAGAGAGAGAGAGAGAGAGAGAGAGAGGAGAGAGAGAGAGAGAGAGAGAGAGAGAGAGAGAGAGAGAGGTCGTGATCATATTTCAAGGTTTTTGACCTCATGTAATAAATTTTAGAGGTGAGTATAGTTTTTAAAGTTTATTCATGTAGTTTTAGGTCATATTTTGAAGACAAGGCATTAAAATTTGTTTTGAGGTCTCTTGAGTGCTCAAAATGAAGGGTTCTCAACCTGAGAAGGATTTTATTGTGCTCATTAACTCATAATAACTTTACATGGGAAACTGATCTATTAATGGTATATGGGTAATGGTCCTAGATAAAAATTATAGGCATTAATTTTTTTATTGAGGGGTTATGATTTATGAATGATTGTTAAGAGTGGAAATATGTTTAAACCCTCTTAGAACCCTAATAAAGACCTAATGTTGAAGATGTTGCTCAAATTGATTAAGATGGATTGGTATTATTAGGTAATCTATTATAGTTTTTATTATACTCTCCTAGGTACCTTTGGGTGGTATTGTATAGAGAAAGGAGAGAGAAAATGTTGAGTTACAGTCTTGTTTCTAAATAAGTTGCTATAGAATTCAAAAGTTGCATTAGAAATATTAATAAAATGGATGGAAGAAGAAGGTATAGAATCATGTTTCATTTCCATTAAGGTTTATAGATAGGTTATATCCCTCACGTGTACTTAACTGGTCATCCAAGTTAGCCAGTCGTTAATAGGCCTAATGGTGTAAATAGTAAAAAACCCAAGTAGTAGTGAAAAGATGATTATGAATGTGTTATCATGATATAATGATGAAATAAAGTGCATGGAATTATTATTTTGGAATTTTATGTCCTATTAATTTTTAATATAAATATTTTAAGTTAGGTATAGTGGTGAAAATGATGAAGCCAAAATGACTTGTTTGGCTTACTGAGGACTGTGTATAGTGAGGTCAACAAATTAGTCTATAAGACCAATAGTTTCCATTAGAAAATATGATTTTTATATTTTAAGATGTATTGGATATGTCAAAGGATAATATAATTAAATAATAATTCTTTGAAAGTGGTCATATAGGTGTTGAAGGTAAATGTCACCATGACTGTGCTTTATGGTAAACTAGCAGTTATGAGTAAATAAGTTGTAGTGATGAGTTTGAGGCTTTATGCCCTGAGTTGAAGTATATAATGCATATGGAGTTTTTATTAATGAATTTAAATTAATTTTAATGATTTTAAAAATCTTTAAATTTAGTGAAATAGGTTGAAAAGTTGAATTCAAAATGGCTTATCTGATTCATGTAAGATTGTGTGAGATAAGGTTAGAAGATTGGTCTACAAGACCAATATTTGATATTAGAGACTATGGTTTTTATGATTAAATTTGATTTTAATATGTTATATAATATTTTTTATGTATTTATAATCACTGAAAGTATCCTTTTTGGTGTTGGATGTCAAGTAGTTTCATGACTAGCTTTTTACAGTTCTGGTAGTTTTTAGTGAACATACTGAAGAGATGAGTTTAAGCATTTTTGACCTGAGTTGAAGTGTTTCAAGAATATGGTGATGAATATAAGGTAATATATAATTTTTATATGTACTTTTTTTTATCTTTTTTGAGTTGACTAGGTGATTTTTATCTTTAGTATTGAAAGATATATTTTTGGTGTACATAAGCCTAATAGGACTGAGTAGTAATGAGGGATTTCAAGTAGAGATTTATTGTAAAATGTCTTGTTGATCCTAGAATAAATTATTGGGGGTATATTTTATTTTTATATGATATTTTAATATAATTTATATAGTTTTAAAGTATTCCAAGGAATTCAAAGTGTAACATGTCCTAAAGTAGACCTAAAAGTGAAATGAGGTCTAATAGAGTTATGATATACCAAAAGGGACTCAATATTCATTTGAATCATGTTTATCATATTTAATAAGACATATTTCATTGATTAAATAAGAGGTTAATGGTTATTATCCTATGAAGTGGCATATGAACAAGAGACTAGTATATATGTAAGGCAGTTTAGGCCTATTTGGATGAGTGCAAGAGTTGGATGTACAAGTGAATCAAATAAAAATATTTTTGAGTAGAAGGAGATATTTTATAAAATAATATGAGTGTGAAAGATATATAATTAATACTTGAAATTTTTTTTTCATGTGAATATCAAGGTCATATGACCTAATCAATCTTAAAGAGACCTAGTTGAGCGAAGAAACCTAAAAGGTAGTTTGAGAGGGATAAAAGAGTGAAAAGAGATAAAGAAGGTGATCATAATATATTGTGTGAGAAATAATTTTTTATGAATGTGATAAAATTTTTTATTTTTTTGATTTGGTGCTAAGTCATATAGGGGGTTAGTGCTTCCTTGTAGGTTGTTACTTGCTAAAGCCTAGTTGAGTGGGTGCTTGACTAGTTGGGATTGGTGCTCCATGTGAAGTTGGTACTTCACTAAATATTTGTTTTTGTATTATAGTAATATATTAAATTTACATATATTAGTGGGTTTTCTTCCCCTTGATGGTTTCCCACATATGTAATGTGTTATCTTGTTTCATGATCTTGTATGGTTGCATATGATTTACTAGATGTTCATGTATTCTTAAGTGAAATTTAATTAATGTTTTAAAGAAATTTATTACCACCCACCTCTTAGTGATTGTTATTCCCACAAGGAGGATAAATTTTGCTTTAGGTTAGTTTGCATATAGTCTAGTTTGCTTAAGTTCTTATTGTGTTCCCTAAGTGCTTGTTAGCACATGTGTGTGTCTTCCTTTATTTGATTTTATGTGTGTGTCTTAATTTATGTGTTATTGAGGTAATAAATTTATATTTTTGGTCAATTTTTAAGGTATTATATTATTGTATTAGAGTACAATTGACCCCATATCCTAATAGAAGAACATGGCTACTGGTCTAGTCAGGATAACATGCATGCTACCCCTATGAGTCACCAATTTTTTACCCAATTTTTACCCCCATGTCAAAATAGGACCCTTATATAAAAATTATTTAACCTTAAGTGATTTAGGAGGTCTTATTTGAGTCAAAAATACCTTATTAACATTTATTAAGCTAAATTTGAAAAGATTAAGGTAAGTCTATTTTGGTCTCTTAAGTCAAAAGGGGTCAAAAGAGTCATTTATGGTACCTTAAAAAATGTGTCATATGTGATTATGGGTTGATAATAGTCATTTCATGTGTCAAACACGGTTTCAAAATGTTTCATGAAGTTTTGTATAGTTTAAATTTCATTTGCTAGCTTGAAGGGGGTTAAAATGCATGAAAAAGTGATTTTTTGACTAACTCTAATGTGTGTCCAAATTAAATAAAGGAAAAATTGATACCAAACACATTCCAAGGATCTAGGAGTAGTTAATTAAATATCACACCTATTAGAGGGATAAAAAAAGTTAGAATCTTTCACTTCAATGTTAGTTTGAGGAGTTAGAAGAAGTTATACAGACTTTTGGAAGTTATTTACAAGTTAAAATAGTTGAAAAATGTCTATTAATATTATACAAGTCAATAAAAAATATTGGTGAGAATTTTGTATCTCAACTATTGCAGGAATATCCTTCTCTCTCTCATCATCCCCTTTAGAAGCTAGTGAATACCAACTTCAATTAGATGGTACATGACATACAAGTAGATTTGTGGGAAATATTTTGTCCAAAGTTTAGGAACCCTATAGGATTAAAATTTGTGGCATTGGTTGTTATATTGGTGATCTTATATTTATGAATAATTGCTAAGAGCCTAGACTACTTTTTGAGAACTCAAAACCCCATAGGCTGAGTTTATAACAAATATAGAACAAAATGTGAATTTTTGGTTACTTGAAATTAGTTGAAGTAGATTCTTAGATGTCTGTAGATTCCTCACATTCATTCATTATTCATGGTGGCAGGTGTGGATGTCGTTTTGGCATGGAAAGTCTCTCTAGGTGGCAGTTTGGAGTGACTACCATATTTTTTCTTTATTTTGGAGTTCTTATGGTAGCATAGTGAATATAATTGGTTTTCCATTGTCATTTATTATATTATAAATCCATTTTTATCCTTATAATCAACCAAGTATTTTTACAAGATTCAATGATCACTTCTTTCATTCACCATTGTAGACTGTATACTATATGTTATGTGTTTGCAATTCAGTTGATTTGAGTGGTTTCAAATACATGTTTCCAAGAATTTGGAGTTGTGAATTAATATTTAATATGTTTTTCCAATGGTGGAAATGGACTTTCAATCCAAACAATTTTCTATATTGTACTTTTCAAGTTTTAAATACAACTTGTAATCTTCACTTCCCACAGACCCATATGTCTAAAACTCTGAGAAAATCAATGGCGTTAATGTTTGAGGGAAGTTTTCTATCCACGAGAAAATTTATTGGTTAAATAAAATATTTAGGGAGACAATTAAGAATTTTTAAACACCTAGATTCATTAAAGGTTGAAAGATTGAGATGACAAACAACAAGCCTAAAAGAGACCTAGTGATAGTCATCCATAGGACTATGACTGTGAATAGTGAATGCATAGGGTTTAAACTGATTTAAAAGAAATATTTGAGCCTATAATGAATTTGGAGTGACTTCCCATATAGTGGTCCATTTAGGAGATGCACAGTGGCTAGATTGGAAACCCTATAAGACTCACACGCATAGTCAGCTTTCAATGGTTATCTACATCTTGTTGAGAATGGGCCTTAAACATAGTTGTTTATAACTTTTGGATCTCTAGGACTTTGAAAAGGGACTTGAAATAATAATGAAAATATGATATATTCCTTGGGAAGGTTGAAAGGTGATGATGGAGGTCATGAGGCCCTTGAAGAATAATCACGTTCTCACATTAACACCTACAACCAGCTGTGAGAGATTTGTGCCTTGACAGTGATGTTTGATAAAGAAAAGGTTATAAGACCCTTTAAAAGGTTTCACGGTATAAACATATTAATTGATAGAGTCCTTAAAAACTTGGTGTATTGGTCTTGGATACCTAAAAGGCTATGGGAGCCTAAAATCCTAACATACAATGACACTTAGTGTTTCTTATATATTCACCTACAACCCTACTTTCTCATTATAGAAAGTTATTTATTTTAAGAGATAAGAATTTGGAAACCTAAGATAATTATTTGTGTATGTTTGAAGGATATAAATAAGTTTAGGTTTCATTAACTTATCAAGAGTTATAAAATAGGGGTCATAGGTCAAGAAACATATACAGTGTTGCCTACCTAACCCAAAGAAAGGAGTTTTTTACTCAAGAGAGAAAGGATTGTGTGAATTGGAAACGTGTCTTAGGATAACCTCAATAATGATATAAAAACACTGAAGGGTTTTAACATTGGTTCTGAAGGCTAAGAAACCCATACATAATCAGGTGCTTTCAAAAGGACTACCTACATCCAAATGTGAAAAAAATGTTTTGAATAAAGTTGATGAGGGTTTAGAGTCCTAATGGAATTTCATAGGTTTTAAGACATTTGTCACAACATGATGAGATCTTGAAAAAATTTAGTGATGGAAAACAAGACTTTTAAAAATCCAAGTTGGTAGACCTTCTCAAAGGAACACACCTACAGGCCATTAAACACATGTAGGTTTGTTTGAACAATTAAGTCCCTTAAAATATTGAGAATAGTGGTGTAGGGTATACTTTAAAATTTTAAGCTTAAGGTCACTAAACTATCTCATCAAAGAGATCCAAACAAGGGTCAAGGCCTAACTGACCTAACATAGGTCTGAATGTAAACATAGTCTGTCTAGAAGAAACTTGTTGTTTAAAGATTCTAAAGGATTGTAACATGATCAAGACAAATTAAGGTGATAAAATGTAATTTAAAAGTGAGGATATAGTTCCATCATCCTAAATCTCAAACAATAAAGGGACAAACTTAGTCATTACCCTATTTAGCTCTATAATCTAAGTTTTAAACACAGTCCTATTAGATAATCAATTGGGCAGAGGTCAGTGAAAGGAATTGGAGATCACTAAGACACAAATGGGAATTTGAAGGGCATGTATGAACACTTCCATGAGATATTAGACATATGATATTGGGGAGAAATGTGAGAAAATAGTGAGTTAGGGTAAGTTATGTAGTTAGGCCTATAAAACTCAAGTGTAAACCATTGAGATGTAGAGATATTTGATGAAATAAGGAGGTGGGAAAACTATTGAAATATGTCAAGTGGGATGTCATATACCCCATTAAGGTCATGCTAGTTCAAAACCAACTTAGGAAAATTCTCACTAACTCATTTCTCTCTCAAACCTCATAGAATGCTTTTTTCCAACCAATAGGCCATCTTAATTTACTTAGTATAGTTAGGAATATTTTCATTTTAACTTGTACTAATAAGGGAAGTTATCCACCCTAATATACTTTAAGTTTTTGTAATTGGTTGGAGGATTCATACATCCAATTTTATGAACTATCATTAAGAGTTTAAACCACTTCTAGGCTACTTAGGAGAGCTAAAATAACCTAATGAGAGATAAATGCAATTATATGCCTCCATATGGATGAGATGAACTAAAAAATTAACTAGAACATCTTAAAAACTCCCTTTATCATCATCCTATATAATTGGTTTCTATGTAAATGTATGGAACTATATGAAATAAGCCTAAAACCACTAATTTTTGCTAGTTTATAGGTCCATACAAGTAGTAAGAAATTAAAATTTGGCATGGAGGTAGGGGATAATGTTTTATAAACTAAATCACACACTTACTTTGGGTTTGTCATGTGTGGGGAGGCTGCATAATCATTTTTCACTCTCTTTGCAGGGAGGCCTAATTGAGGCCTAATTAGGAGAGAGAAAGGGTAGAAAATAACATCTCTACTCATTGTCAGAGCATGAAATTGAACCTAGAGATGTAAGGACATACTATGTATTTTAATATTCCATTATAATATCATTATCCTCTAACATTTATCTACACAAGGAGGTTTTCACAAAAAAGGCTACAAAGAATGAAGCTTATTTGAGGATTTTGTTAGAGAATGACTTGTCAGGGCTATTTTTAGGCCTTAAAATGGATTTTTTTAGGTCAAATATGATATCAATAGTAAATAAATGAAGTTTTGACAAGATAAATTAACTAAAACCAAGTTTTGACACTTGTGTACAAAATAGGCCTAAGGAGATGAAGAGCCCTCTAGACACCTTGCAAGAGAAAGATGTGATGTGTCAAATAGAACCTATTGGAGTTAGTTGAGGGATGTTAAGAGTAGAGAAAAGAGGTATAATAAACTGATATAACCACCAAGAAGGTAATTTTTCCTTTAACTATTCAAGAAGAAGAAGAGTTTTAAAGGGCTAGTCAAGGTGTCAAGCAACCATTTCAACTCCCATACCACTTGGAGGGTTGGAGCATCTAAATAGGAGAAAAACATGTCATCTAAGAAATATTGAGGTATTTTACCAACTCCTCTCTTTTTTTAACTCACATGACACTTGTATATTTTCTCTCTCTTACACTCTTCTTCTCTTCTCTCACACTTGTGCTATATATTGAGCCACTTTTGGCTAAGTTTGTATCCTCCACCTGGGTATGGAAAATACCTACCCATTTATTATACCTTATATCAATAAAATATTTTATTTTTTGCCTCATTATATGACTACATGTAGTGATAAATCTCTAAATAGTTAATCTTATCAAGTATAGATGTATGTCACCTTATTTGTGTCCTATTTATCTTACGTCATGTGGTTGTTTCTATATTTCAGGTTGTAGTTGGTGTTATCAGGGGTATCTTATGTGTTTTGAAGTTAAATTAGTCTTTCCTCTTATAATTACAATTCCTTAGACTTCTACAAAAAATTGATGTAATAGTTTCATTCTATGATATGTGTATGTTCATGTTATTTTGTATGTCTTAGTTTATTATTAAATATGTGGTAGTGTTCAACCACTTTTGGTGCATCACCACTGTAGTTAGGTTTATATCAATTATTTATCACCCTTTCCAAAGAAAAAAAGTGATAGAGTAGTGAAAGTGAGCCTAAGTGATTCATCAAGGGGAGATAGCCCTTTATCTAGAGGTTTACCCTTGTTATAGACAACCCATAAGTCTAGGGGTGATCTCATGTTTAATTAAATTTGGAGAGGTTTGAACAAAATTATCCTAGGGTGAAAAAATTGATTATAATAGTTCTCATTTACATTATTTATTACTATTTTTAGAAATGTCAAATTTAGTCGATTCTATAACAACTCAGTGGTTTTTATCTATTTCATATATCTACCCTAATTTACTATACTCAACTCTTTAAAAAAATAGGATTTACATTCACTAATTTCTAAAAGGTTAAAACCCTTATATATTCAATTTATATAGTTTCACTTAAGTTTATTCAATGCATGATCGAAAGGAAATGAACAATGTGCATGTCCCCATCATGGCCTCATTTTTAATTTCTTAGTTTCATTCAAAATATATTAATATAAAATAAATTCATGATCAAAATATAATGAAAAGTGTTCATTCCCCCATCATGAATTCAATTTCAATTGTATAGTTTCACTTAGAATAAATACATGATTGAAATATAATAAATAGTGTTCATGCTCCCACCCTGACCTCACTTCCAATAAGCATGAAATGGAATGACAACCATTTGTTATTAAACTCAAAATAATATATACTATCACTATCAAAAATTAAATTGTGAACACATGGACTATGATTATGCCTCCACTCTATATGGTATGCACATCTAAATGTATTTCAAGTTGAGATATCTATAAATAAATAGTTTTTATTCCTTAAGAATGAAGTGTATTTGCATGACATATACACCTAGAATTTATAACAATGTGTATAATCTATCTTAAACCTGTAAACCCTTATTGTAAAGTATAAAGTCTTCTTATACTTTATTTTACTGATATCTTAAATAATTTTGAATTGTATATAATGTGCCAAATTATAACAATTTGAATAATGCATAATGTGCTAAAATATGATAATTTGAATCATGTATAATATTAAATATGATAATCTAAATATCTAAATCTAATGTGTCACATCGAGTGAATTGAAATATAAAAAGTATCATCCATGTCAATCACGTTGAAAGATATATAGAATTACACAAGTTTTTTTATTTATAAAAGTTTATGAATTGATTAAATCTTGAATTAATCATTTGAAATATTATTTTTTTGATTTGTATCATTTCAATTTGAATTTACATGAATTGAGCTCAAGGAAGCATAGAAATATAGTATATTTTAATATATTTTATCGTTAGATAGAATCAAATAGTATTTTAAAGGCAATGTTGTTTATATAAAATCCAAAGTTGCCCCCAATTTAAAAAATAAATAAATATTTTTGTAAGAGAAAAGTATTCAAAAAAATTTGTGTGCTTTAAATTATCATTAGTATCCATGGAAATGTAACCATGTGGAATAATGCATTGCAAGTGTTTTAACATAACTTATGGGGTATGGTTTAAATATATGGTGTTTTAGATATCATGTCTAAAAGATTTATAGGTGTTAATTTACAAATTAAATTTGATGCATGTAGAAGTTTTATCCATGGAATCAGACTAAAAGCTCTACTCATCACCCTAAAAATAAGATAATATATAATGATATTGAATTAACTACCAATTATACATGAGAGTTAGATCCAATTATTATCATGGTAGCCATATATGATGTGGGTTATACCATAACATGTACATAGTGTTGATTGTCCTCAAGGTGGCCCATTTTTATTTATTTTTGATTATTTTATCTAAATGTGGTGGTGTGCCATTAGTATAAGGTTATGTAGATGTAGAAGGTGACATGGGTATAGGAGGAGTAGGACCACAACCTACATGATAGCTGACAACATAACCCACACAAATGATTGATGTGGTAGCTATTATTAATTAATGTAAATATATGCATAAAATATGTATTTATGTTTTGATTATGTTTCTTGTTTAAAAATTGATAATGTATTGAATATTCCATGTTTATGTTATAAGTTATTCACATTGGTAATTGATTATTTATCCTTTTATCTGCACAATAATTTAGAATATTCCATATGATATAGTTGATAGTGGATTAATTTATTGATTAGACAATATTGTGGGTGTACTTGCACCCATTTTTATCATGTTGATATTATTTTAATATCATTTACTATAGCTAATTTTCAGTGATAATCTATAGGAAAAAATATAAAAATAATAGGTTCATGTTTCTAAGAGTAACACTGATATTTATAGAGATCTTCTTTCCTACTATAATTCTCTATAAATAGAGTATACTCAGACATTGGTTAAATTAGGATTTATTTAGGAGCACGTTAGATTATATAGTTCTCATTCTTGAGTCCATATATGGGATATCAAATCATCCATTCCAAGGCTAGTAGGCATAGTGGTAATGATAATGATGAGTTAGATGCATCAAGGGTTGTAGCCCTGATCATTGATTGAGATTATCAAATTGACAATTTTTATTTGATTATATATGAAAAATTCTTTGATTTGTATTTATTGAGTTTTTAAAAATAGATTCACATATTAATATTATCTCATGTGGTTTAATTTATGTATTCCAAGTTTTAAATTTGATTTTGTGTTAATTTGAAGTCACATGTTGCATAAATTTAAAGGTTAATTTATATCACATTAGGTGTTAGATTTGAATTTGTGTTCATGTAATGTATTATTTTAAATGTGGTTTAATTAATTCTATTTTTATATTTATATAAATTCCATGTGTAGAATAATATTTTACTTGATAAGTATTACACATATGAGATTAATACATTATATTATTAGTTATCCTTGATGTTAAAAAATGATTTCCCACCCACTTGGGAATATGAATACTAAAATCATGTGTTGTTATTTGATGAACCTTTTATATAACAAATTGAAATATTTGTTTTTCTTACTATTGTTTTGAAATACTATTAACTTATACTTTCCATGATTCACTTTGGTATCCATACTTATTTGGGAGGAGATGTAATTATGCATGCATTATGTTGTTAATTATCATTCATAACTA
This sequence comes from Torreya grandis, assembly GCA_037957365.1. Taxonomy (NCBI): domain Eukaryota; kingdom Viridiplantae; phylum Streptophyta; class Pinopsida; order Cupressales; family Taxaceae; genus Torreya; species Torreya grandis. Next base: position 1,385,602 of record JARHVA010002723.1, read on the forward strand.
TGCCTTCTCTAATTTTTCTTCTAATGACCATTGATTTTATAATGGGAACGTCCTAGGATAGATTAGTCATGGTAGAATGTGAACTAGAATAAAATATTCTCCTAGTAATACCATCCTTATAAGTTTGATAGGCTATTAGATTTTTACAAGAGAATCTTGGGATTTATTAGTCTTCATCAAATGAGTAGTAAAATAATATGGAGAATTTTATCTTGTCCCAAGTATAAAATTTTAAAATTTTAATAACCCATTTATTCATAATTGTGTAATATTTTGTCACAATGCATAACAATCATTGTCTCCATGTCCATTATTACCATTATAAATGCAAAATGGTTTACTTCTTAATTTATCAAGACAATTAAGAGGGTGATATTAGTTAGGAGTTAGATTAATTAACTTATTATCCAATAATGTATATAAATTATCATGTTCTTGATTTATAAAACTATGAAACTTGAGTGGTCATCACTTACTGAATGTAGGTTTATTCGCTTTAGATGATTATTTGCATACTAATTATTTCCATTTATGTAATACCTTAACCTAATTTTCCTTGATTGAAATATTTAAGTTCTAAATTGTAATAGTTTATTTGAATTCCAATTCTTCATTTTATGTCGGACTTCTTATTGTAAATTAATATCTTCATGTTCCTTTTTTGGATTTGGAATGAATACCTATTCTTATTCTAGTATAAGAGTCATATAAAAATAGATTGAAATGAATAACTAGTTCAAAATATCATATTTAATTTGAGAGGATAGATTAGGACCATAAAAAATATATGTTATGTTTGAAAATATGTAGGTTTATATATCAATTAGTGAATAGAAGTTCTGAATTATAAAATATAATCACAAATTGGATTTCATTCTCCTTGATGAAGAAAAGGTAAAAATTCATATGTAATCCTTGGTCCCTTATTTTTAATGTATCTCTTTAAAAATGCCTCTTATAACTTAAGATATGAGTGTAACTAATCATTACAAAGAGAGTTAAACCAAAAGCATTTCCAATTAATATTTTTAGAAACATTTTTTGTAAAATTTCACTACCATAAAATTTATCCATAAAAGCTTTGAAATATATGAGATGTAGATATTGATCGCTAATTACATCAAAAGTAAAAAATATAGTCATGAGGAAGTTTCAAGGTAATGGTGCATTTTGATGAAGGAGCATATACATACATCTTCCTGTAAGACATGGTTAAGTTGGGATCAGTCTTCACTAGGCATGCAAGCTCTAGTCATGTTTGAATTCAAATTCAAATTATTGTATTTTCCCTCCAAAATGTTGTTAATGAGGATTAATTGTAAAATTAAAGGTAAAAATTCAATGTAAAAGGTAAAAGAGTGAAAGTGGTTATAGGAGAATCTCCTATGTTGGAGTTGTTGAGCAAATAAAAGATGAGTGGTTGAAAATCTTTCAACCTTGGTATATTGTTGAAGATTACAAACCGTGTTTGTTTTGTCTTGAGTACAATTTGGGCATAGAGGTTAGGGAGGAGGCTCTTCAAAAGAGAAAAAGATAATTCATTAAAAAAGAGAGATCTCATTAAGAAAAGAGAAGAATGTGAGAAGAGCTCATGAAAATAGAGGAATGTAAAAGAGTTCATATGAGAAAGGAGAGAAAGAGCTCACGTAAGAAAGAAATAGCTCATTAAAAGGAACAATGTAAGAAAGAGAGCTTATGTGTGAGAGGAGAGTAAGAAGATGATAGGGAGGAATTCTCAGTCAAGAAAAGAAGAGAATGGAATGAAGAAACAGTGAGGGAGGACCTCATTCAAGAATGCAAGAGTGAAGGAAGAGAGAAAGTTGAAGGTGCAAATAAGACTTATAAGCCATTGACCATGGATATGGATCATAGAGTGATGGATCATTGATTTTAAGTATCTATTTTGATTATGAAGAAATGCATTTTGATTCACATGTGTATATTATGTAAACAATAATCCCAAGTATAGAATTTTGGTCTAATCAATGGTAAACAAATGTACAGGGCTGTGTATGTATATGTGTGCTTCCTTGAGGTTTAAGAAACAAATGATCATTTATTGGAGTGAAATATGCATGAGAACCTTTGGATATACGTTTAGAACTAGTTTTAAATTGTAATATGTCAAAAATAGTCATTGAAAGTTGAATTACGGACTTTTGTAAGCTCTCGGCCTGTGTGGAAAGAAAACTAGGCACGGTTGGAAGAACGGGTATATCTCAAGATTTAACCAATTAAAAATTATGAAATTTTGTGTGTATATGATCCTTGGAGTTATGAATATAATGGAAGTATTTTAAGATATAATGGAGCAATGTGTAAAAATATATGGTCAAAACACAGACCTGCAGTTCTGAGACAACTCAAAAAAATTGTTCTCAGGTACTAAAGAGCACATAACTTTAAAAAGAATGCTAATAATGACTTGAAATTTAATATGTAGTGGGATAATAAGGTTATTTACGTGACTCAAATGTTTTAAGGTCTTAAAATTCTGTCCATGAAAATATATAGAGGGCTGTATTTTGTGAAAGAGACTGTAAGTGAAAACCTGTTTACTCATTTTGTGAAGGAGAAAGGATTGCATACATAAAATATGTTATAAAATGGTTGTATTAGGTCCTATATATGTTTATAAAACCTATAATTATTATTTTAACACCTTTCAAGAAGCAAATGTAAGAACTATAGTGAAACATGGTAGTATGAAGATCTATTCGGCCCAGTCAAGAACAGGGAAAGTTGCAATTTGGAAAAGATGTTCCAAAGGAACCTTGTCTAGATTTAATATCTGTGGTATAAATTGATAATGGGTAATACGATATAATATTGGCTTGATGAAATAATTTTTAATCTGAGATATAAAGGCTAAAACTCTCTTGACAGGGCTATAAGGACCAAAAGGGCTTAATAAAGGAAATTGGGTTGTGATGTAGGATAAAAGACTATAAGTTATAATATAGCTTGGGATGGATATAAGAACATGTTATGATGATTTTAAAGGTTTCATTCAGTGAAGGATTGATCTTAAGAGTCACAGGTAAACCATGAGATAATTGTATTGTTCTTGATAAAGATTTTTATCTATCATGGTATGAATGACATTGTTTTACAAATGAGCAAGTTTGCATTGATGATCCTGATTCCTATATAGAGCTATGTCACCAATAAGAGCATTGGTGACTCAAATAGTATCTTGGAATTGAGATAAGAGTAAAGTTCATAAAAAAAAAGAACATAGTCTAATGAAGAAGTGACATGTTGGTAAGGTAACCTGAGGTGTAAACAAGGTGAGGGTTACGTCACATTTATAATATTATACAAAATTGGGTTTACATGTATAACATTAGAGTCAACCCAAAAATAGGATGGTTTGCTTCCTAATATTATATTGTGGATTTTGAGTTAAAAGGTACCCACAACATGCATTAAGCAGATTAATTATTAGAAAAGAATGTTAACATCCTTAATATATTATTTTAATTGTTAATTATTATTATTTTAAGTTTACATAGGTTTATTATTATGAATTAGCAAGAAATGTCTATGCAAAATATTTTTTATAGTGGACATAGGTTGACAAGAGTTATCATGGTTATTTATAACATTATCTTCCATAGATTCATGTTCTAAATATGTATCATTTCATATAATGAAATTATAATTAAATGGAGGTTTGTCACATTTATTTCAATAGGAGGATTTACAAAGAGGTATATAGATATTATATTCCAATAAAAGAGAAATAAGCATCACATGTGCTTGTATCATTTGAAATTTTGAGAGAGACAAGTAATTTCACATTCTTTACCATTTATAGAGATAAAAAAGTAATTTCACATTATTTTCCATTTATATATAGAAAGAATAAATTTCATATTATTTTTACTATTGATATGGAGGGTTTATGCCTTTTTATTTTATAATGGTTAGTGAGATGGAGTGTAATAAAAAATTTTAAAGGTAAACATGGTGTACTAAAGGGAGATTACTCATATCTTAGCCAATGTGACATGTTAGGCACACTACATTCATTATTTTTTTCTTGTTTTATTGTAATGTATGATTTAGATAATAATGGAAATAAGAAGTAGAGGAAGTAGGCTCTTTTAATTTAGAATTAGTGTGTTCATTTTTATCTTCCCTATATTCTTCACTATTGTATGAATCCTCTTGATAATAATAATAATAATAATAATAATAATAATAATAATAATAATAATAATAATAATAATAATAATAATAATAATAATAATAATAATAATAATAATAATAATAATAATAATAATAATAATAATTTAGATGATAATAATATTCCAAATATATAAAAATATAATCATGAATTTCATAAGTTTGGCTATTAGTCATTCATTATCATAAACATAAGGGATATAGTTGCTGGATAATAATAAATCCACAAGATGAGAGCCACTAGGGGGTTTTGGTTAGTTATCCATTTTATATGTATCAAACCTTAAAAAATATATTTATATATAGGAAATTTATAATCCAAATAAATAAAAAATGGAGATATCAGGGTCTTGGAATAATAAAAAACTAGGTCTAAAGTTAAAATCCTAAGGTTAAAATTTGAAACCCTAGAATTATAAAACCCTAATGGAGATCCAGGGTTTGACATGGTTCAATTAGGGTATGGGTTAACTAATATTTTTACCCTAATTTTATTTTATAAATCCTATTATGATAAATACTAACATAATAATGATTAATTTAGATTTGTATAATATACATAAATACTAATGAAAACCAATTGGAACTATGATAAAACACACAAGATAAATATACAAATAAATGTACATCAAGAGGTAAGAAGGATATTATCTTTTTTTTTCATAAGTTATAACTATTTTAGTTTGTCATATTTGCACTATGTAAATGTTTTATATACAACTAGTTCCATTTTTTGTCTCCCAATTGTTTTTGTTAGGTTAGGTTAGTATTGATAGTTGATACTAACTTGTAGTGATTGGTATTGTCCTTATGAATAGAAATTTACTATTTTTTTGGGGATGATGAACCTCTATTTATAATTCATATTTATACATTTTAAATTGTGTGGATGCACCTATATAATCTGATATCAAATGGGAATGTAGGGTGAAAGGGTTGAGTTAGATTGACCTTTGTCAACCCCCATTGACTAGCCAAGCACTACACTAAATTGTGTGGATGTACCTATAGAATGTATGTGTTTAATTATGGATGAAATTTTATAATCTCTTTTTCCTATCTTTCCCTTTTTAAAAACATATGTAGATTCATCTTTGTAAACTTTAGATTTAGCTTTAAAAATTCTATAGGTGTAACATATAATATTGTCTATCCTTTAATAATGTAAATTTAGTCATAAAATACCTCATAGTGAATTTATATATATATATATATATATATATATATATATATATATATATATATATATATATATATATATATATATATGAACCTCCAATTTTGAATTAAGGACCTAGTGGAAAAAAAATTGATCAGAAGAAACTTAAGAACGCCCAAATAATGATCATAAAGTGAAACATTCCCAAAAGAATTTAAAAATGTGATTCAGTCACTTATGCCATATTTAGTTAGTATTAACAATTGATACTAACTATAAATGGTGGGATTGACCCGAGGTCTAAAAATAATTGAGGGTGAAATAAAGGTCTAAAGATCTCTATAATATGGAAAATCAAGGTGAAGACAATAGTATGTGTCACATCGATAAATAGAATCAAAAAGATAATTCAAAGACCAAACTAGATGCACCAGTAAATAATTAATTTATAATTTGATATCCATACATGTAAATTTTACTAAAGGTATTGTGAAGTAAATGATAAAATCAATAGAATATAAAATATATATGCAATATAGATTGGATCTAGATGAATAAATAATGGTAAAGAACACATAAAATTGACATAGCATACAATAATTTAAAGTGGGAAACCCTCTAAGAGGTAAAAAACTCACAAAGATGATATTTAATAAATTGAGAAACTCCACACCCCAATACAAAGACTTACCTTTTCACTTCTTCACATAACCTTTGTAAATATTTGCCATAGGGAAATATCAAATTAATTATGTGTTTATAGTACATAATACAATAGGGGTAAAACCCTATTTGTAATAAATGTGAGGGGAGGCGACCATTGTATATAATGAGTCCATCCTTCCCAAGAATAATTTAATTTAATTGGTTAATAATAAATCATAATATTTTATTATTTATTTACATGAGGTTTTCACCTCATGTTTAATAAATAATAAATTATTATTATTTAATAATAAACCAAAGTATGCTAAGAGTCTAAATTAACCTACTTAGATATTAAATGTTCTAACACTCCCCCTTATTGTTAAATGGAGAAAAATGTCATAGACACCTTAATACATGAACTATACTATATACATAATTGAAGGATTGAAAAAACTTCATCATGCCAAAAATCACCTTTTGAAAATAAATAAATTATAATCCATAAACTACTATAAAGTAAGTCTAAATTAACATGATCATGAGACTACATCTCATAGTTTCTCATGAATAATCATCTAAACATATTTAGATCCTTTTATAACATAAGGACATCCATTAAAAAGTATGATTTTATGTATTAAATTACAAAAATAAATTTTTTTCACAAAATTTATTTAAATTGCATAACTTCCTCATGAAGTTTACAATGCTTTACAATGAGAAAAAGTATAGAGAAGAACAAGGAAAACATGGATGTTAAGAAGTGGCATTGTCATGCACATTCTCCCTTAATGCAAACTATAAAAGGCCTAACATTATAAAAAAATAATAAATTTGGTAGCATCAAGTGGTTTTGTGAAGATATCTACCACTTGTTCATCTATAGGATAGAATTGTAGATCAATATCACCATTGAAGACTTTCTCTCAAATAAAATGCACATAAAATTTAATATGTTTAGTTCTTTGATGCTACACTAAATTTTTTCCAGAGGTATACAACTTTGGTTATCAAAATGAAAGATGGTATTGTGAGAAACATCCAAATGAAGTTATCCCAACAACTTTCACAACTACAGGGATTTTTTATCAGCTTCCATAACACTTCTATACTATGCTTTAGTAGAAGAGATAGAGATAGTAGGTTATTTCTTGTTGCTCCAAGTGATATCACTTACACCAAACTTAAACACATATCCAAAAGTAGATTTACAATTTATAATATCACCAACATGATCAACATCATAATAACCATATAATTTATCATTATCAATAGAAGAATAAAATAAACCAAAATTAATTATTCCTTTAATATAAAAAATAATTAGTTTAACTAATTTTCAATGATCCAAATATAGATCTTGCATTAATCTAGAAGCAACACCAATAGCATATGAAATATCTGATCTAGTAATAACTATATAAATCAAACTACCAACAAGTTGTCTATATAAATTAGGGTTAGCATTTTCATATGCAAATTTTGGATCAAGTTTAACACCAACTTCAATAGGAGTGGAAGAATATTTACAATCAAACATGTTAAACTTAACAATAAGATTATAAGCATACTAAGATTGTGATAAAATAATAGAATGTTTATCCTAAAATATATCCATTCTTAAAAAATGATGCATAATGCCTAAATCAATTATTTCAAACATTTAACTTAGTTTATCCTTATATTTATGAATTAAACTAGTTAGATTGCCAATAATCAATAAATCATCAACATATAATATAATTAGAATCAAATGAGCATTTTAAAATTTAACAAAGAGATCATTATAAGAGTAGTAATTAGATAAATCAAATTCTTTGAAAAAAAGTAATTTTAAAATACCAAATTTGAGGAGCTCATTTTAAACCATATAAATATTTTTTTAACTTGCATACATAATGTTATCTATTAAGGTTAGTGAAACCTTTAAGTTGAGTCATGCATATTTATTCATCTAAATCATCATTTAGAAATGTATTCTTGACATCTATTTAGTGCATAACTCAATCATTTTGGGTTGTAAGAGAAATAAAAAGTCTAACAATACTAATTTTTACTACAGAAGCAAAGGTTTCAACATAGTCAATCTTTAGTTTTTGAATAAACTCTCGAGCAACTAATCTAACTTTAAACTTGTCAATTTTACCAATTGAATTATATTTGATCTTATAAATCCACCTATAAATATGCCTTTTAGGTAGAGGAAGGACAAGATATTAAGTCTAATTTTTAATTAAGGCATTATATTTAGCTTGTATATAAATATTCCATCTATTATTTTGAGTGCCTTTCTCAAATAATTGAGGTTCACATTCATATATAGTCATTAATACATAATAATAATGTTGACTTCTAGTAAATTTATTAAGGTTATCAATATTAGAATATTGAATTAGGGATTCTACCCATTTAGGTCTTTTAGATTGAACATGAAACTTAAGGGGTTCTTTAGACTCTAATTTATCCAAAGTTGGATCAAATTTTTCAAGGAAACCCATTTCATTATAAGGAGAAACATGAGAGTCATGTTTATCAATAGAAGAACACTGAGGAAGATTCACAGAGGGATAACAAAAAGATTTTTTAAGAATAAGAACATTCATATTCTTAATGATCTGATATTTATAAGGTTAATACAATCTTAAACCTTTTGTCTTACCTCCATAACTTATAAAAATTCAAGAATAAGAAGTGGGATCGAGCTTCTTTCTTTTAACTTTAAGAATAAAGATAGAAGCATAACTACCAAAGATCTTAAGATGAGTCACACCAAGTTTATTTTTAGTCTAAATTTATAAAGGGATAGAAAAATGCAAGGATTTGGTAGGGAATATATTTAGAATATGTAAAACAATATTCATGGATTTGGCCCATACAAATTTATAAACATTTATATATTGCAACATTGTTCTAGCCATTTCTATGATGGTGCAATTTTTCCTTTCAACAATATCATTTTATTGAGGGGAATAAGGAGTTGTTAGTTACCTTTGATTACCACAACTAATAAAAAAAGAATAAAACTCTTTACTAACATATTCATCACCATTATTAGTTATTAATCTCTTAATAGAAAAATTAGATGCAATTTCAACACTAATTTTAAATTTTTTGAATTTAAACAACACATCATATTTATTTTAATGAGAAAAAGACCAGATCATTCTAGTGTAATAATTAATAAAATTAAAGAGATAAAAATAACCATTAATAAATACAAATTTAAGAGGTCCTAAAACATCACTATTAATTAATCTTGAAGGATGTAAAAAATTCACATCATGATTCTTGTGAAAGGGGTTAGTGTGTTACTTACTATGTAGTCAACCTTCACAAGTTTCATGATGATAGGGGATAAAAATAAGTCCAATAATAATATTATTTTTAGACATATCATATAAAATTATAAAATTAACATGTCCTAATCTTTCATTTCATAATTAAGATTCATTCTTACTATGCGATGAAAGAAAACATGCAGAATAAGGTGAAAAGATATATAAACCATTATTTTAAACACCTTCAACAATCAAGAAACCAGATTGATTTATAATGAAATAAATATATTTAAGTAATGTTACAATTAAATTATCGTTTGTAAGTTTATAACAATATATCAAATTCTTTTTAAGCTCAGGTACATAGAAACCATCATTTATAGTAATATTTGAAAAAATTGCTTTTCCCTATTTAGTTGCTTATAAAAAATAATTATCTCCTAAGTAAATTATTTCAGAGATATCTATAATCATAAATAATATTATATAATAAATTTATATGGTGTGATACACCACTATATAGAATCCACTCATTTTCATTTAAAGCAAATAAAGAAGCATACAAATCAATAACATTTGAATCCTGATTGTTATTCTGATTAGAGTTTTGATTCTTTTACTTATTTTGATTAGATTTCTTTCCTTTGTTATTTTTATAATTTTTAATGTTATTTATATATTTTTTTCTTATAATAGGTTTCCCTCTTATGACCAAATTTACCACACAAATTACAATTTCCATTAAACTTAGGTTTATGATTCTTGTTGCTATATTTATTATTCCTATGTTTGTATTTAGAAAAATTAAGGTTAGATTTATTATTTTTAATGTTATTAGAAACATTATTTAATGTTAGAATTTATTGAGTGGCATTTTATTTAGAATCAGAGTTTATCATAACTTACTCTTCTTGAATGAGGAGAGTAGACAAGGTGGTAAGGTCAGGGATATCTTGCTCAGTTTGATTCTTAGAATTCAAAATTTAAATAAATTTTTTAAACTTTTCATGAATATTTAATTGAATGATAAAATAAATTAATTGATCTTGAATCAATACAATTACAACATTCTAATTTATCTTTAATTTTTTTAATTTTAGCAAGAAAATTTATAACTTTCTCATTACCTTTCATAGTGTAGTTAACAATTCAATAATCAACTTAATAATATTCAAGAGATGAGTGCCCTCATGCATGGATTCAAGGAGTTTTAAATCATCACTAAGAGACTCCTGATTACCAATGTGGAGAAGGAATTCATCTTTAACACTCTGCAAGATAATGGACATATCTTCCTGCTTTCAGTTGAAATACATTGGTAAGCTCAGGGGTCACATGTTGTCTAGAAGGAGATTTTTTAGTCCCAATAAAAATGTTTCAAAAATTTTGGGCCATAAATTCAGCTTAAACATGAATTTTCCATATATTATAATTATTTTCATTAAGCATTTGAGATTTATCCAAGGAAAAATAAGGTGAAACCATAACTTCCCTTTAAACATGACAGTAAATAAATGCTTAAATAGAAACTTTTAGTGTGAATTTTAAATTAATTTTATATTAAAAAAAATTTAAAAGTGTAAACACATAATAATTATTCAATTTAATGCTATACAAAGAAAAATATTGTAAAATATTGTGCAAAATAGGGTATTACAAGTGTTACAAAAATATACTAATATAAAAACAATTTTAAGAAAAATAATCTTTTTAATGATTTTTTATATTATGATTATAAAAAAAATTAAATCACAAGTGCAATTATACTTAATTACATAATTTAGATGCTAAATAATACAAAAAACTGATTTAGAATGGCACAAAATTAGATGTCGAAAGAGTTGCACTCATAATGACCGCCTAAATAATATTATTAAAAATTAATAAAATTAATAGTAGTAAGTTTCAAAAATCAAAATAGATCATGTATATGTGTTTGGAAGGTTCCAAAATTTATAGATCAACTGGTTACACAACTATGTTTGTCAAAATATTCACTAGGTTGAAAGTCAAAACAAGTTTGCCAAGTCAACCAAGGTTTTAAATGCATGAAATGTTGGGATGCAAACCAAAAAATGAAATTCAATTTAAATTAAATTGCAATTAATTTGAACAAGACAACCAAAAATATCAAAAAATAATGTTTTAAGGGATTTTGAACTTGAGATCTTTTTAGTTGTAAGTTTTGGTAAAATTAAGATCACCAATTCATCTATGAGTTTAATTAAATATTTACATGCATTAATTGATATTTATTTTTTATTTAATTTTTAATAATAATAAAATAAATAAATATTTATTGTGCAAGTAAAATTACTAGTAAATAATAATTACTTTCTTTTTAACTTTTAAAGTAAAAGACAAAGAAAGTGGGGGCCACAAGTCTAGGTAGATAATTTGATGTTTAAATAAAAAAATTATTTAATATATATTTTATAAACATATATAACATAACCTACATACCTTTATATTCATAATGGCTTTCCTGAAGAATTTCAAGAGCTTAGATCTCCTTGTACAAGTCTCAAATTTACTTGAAAATTTAGCAACCCTTTTATTTTTGTTTGATAAACACAACTAGACCCTCAAAATGAAATTTTTGATGAATAACTCAATATTTTAAATTACCTAAGATGAATTATAGGGCCCTTATAAATGCTTAGGAGAGCCCATAAACTTGTAAAGACACTCAAAAATCTTGAAATTTGTTCCAATTTTATGGATTTTTTTAACAATGAACGAATTTACAAAATTGAATTTCAACTAAAAAATTAGTTTTTTGAGTTTTCCTAGGTGCCTCTATGAAAATGGTGCCAAAATGAGGTTTGAGGATGATTTCTAGTTACTTTGGAAGCTTGATGGAGGTCTGAAAAGACCCAATGCTAAGATTTAGTTCTCCACAAAGCAAAGAATGATCTATAAAAAAATATAATATGCCTCCAAAGCCATAAAAAATATCATACCAAGCTCAAATAAATAAATACAATTATTTGACAAAAATTTGAATCTTCTAACAAAAAAGTCTTGCCAATCACCCAATCATCTCATGGCTCTGATTCCACATGTTGAATTATAACTCATATGGACCAGCTAGGACCTTTTATTTGTTGCTAGAGTGCTCTACCAACTAAGCTACTGCCTCCTCTATGACCAACCCATCATTGTTATGGGTGTGGCTTATTTCCAACACCCCCTTAAGCCACATTATAGGTTCTTGGGGATCTTAGCTTGAGTCTAATACCACATGATAAAATCAATAGAATATAAAATATATATGCAATATAGGATAGACATAGATCAATAAATGATGGAAAATAGCATATATAATTGACATAGTACACAAGAATTTAAAATGGAAAAACTTCTAAGAGGTAAAAAACCATGAAGATGATATTCAATAAATTGAGAAACTTTGCATCCCAATACAAAGCCTTCCTTTCTCACTTATTCACATAAGCTTTCATAGAATCTTTGTAAATATTTACCACATAAAAATATTAAATTTACCGAGTGTGTTTGTAGTGAATAATACAATAGGGGTAAAACCACATTTATAATAAATGTGAGGGGATGTGACCATTGTAACCAATGGGTCCATCCTTCCTAAGAATCATTTAATTCAATTGGTTAATAATAAATCAAAATATTTTATTATTTATTTACATGATATTTTCACCTCATGTTTAATAAATAATAAATTATTATTATTATTTGATAATAAACTAAAGTATGCAAAAGGTCTAAATTAGCCTAGTTAGACATTAAATGTTCTAATAATAAAGCTTGTACCAAATATGTGTATGTATAATACCCTCAACTACCTACTCAATATTAAGTTTTTTAGCAACAAACTCATGTGGTGGTGGGTAATCACTAAGATGAAAAAAAATCACACATATTAAGGCCTTAGGTACAATTTTTGGATATTTAATAATTATTTTAATTGATATAGTAGCCATACAATGTTTTGTGTCCCTTAAATTATTGAAGAAATTTCTTAGGAAAGTAAGATTTATAGTTGTAGATACCTAAATCTTGTCATAAATAATTGATTATGTTATTTTTTTTTCCATGTTTCACTTTAATTAACTTGTACACTTAATCAAGACCTATTTCACTATCACAACATATTCTATGCACTTGCATTAACCTATTTTGCTATCACACTATATCTTAAGCACTTGCATGAGCCTATTTATTTTCTAAATTACTATTCAACACCTACCAAAAAGTTCTAACAACTAAAAACACACCTAAGCATCTATTCAGATAAATATAGATCCAGATGTTGTAGGTCTCTCTAAAGGACAGAAACATCTAAGAGGAGAAAATAGAGGCCAACGTTCATGCCCCCTATGGTAAATTTATATCCCTTGTCCTCTAATAATCATATTTTAAAAATAAAACCTTCTATTACTTTTTGATCAATGTTTATAATAATCCTAGTGTGTGGTTTTCCCTTTTGGATTGTTATAAAGGCACACTTAAGCCATATATTATAACACTTGTAAATTTAAATACAAAGGCATACTTACACTATTTCACATTAAGAAAAGCTTCCATATTCTTCCCAATTATGATTCTAATCACTCAAAGTATTCCTCAATTCATTCCAAAGCCTATTTTATTAGACCCAAAGTAATAATGATCAAATATTCAAGTTATCCCTAGATGTATTCATATATTTGAAGGATCGAATCAACCCATTACATTCCTCTCTTTTTTATTTATAGTTTTTTAATCATTGTAAGCCCCATTAGGGTTTCAGCCTTAGAGAAAATATTTTCAGGTCTTCCACACATTCTCAAAGGTCAAGATTTAATTTGTCTTAAATGATTATGAACCAAATTTTCTATTTTAAAAAAAGGGTCAAGATTGACCAGTTTAGGTTAGAAGTGGTAGTCAGTCTTGATCCCAGGTCAAAGGTCCTATCCTTCTACACTTTCAATCACAATTACTATGCACTTACATAATTTTGTCCTATTTTCTTGATTTAGTCATTTGTTAGCCAACACAACCATATTTAAGACAAAAACAACTAATTATTATCATTTCATTTCATAGTTAGGATTCTTTCAATTGATTTAAATTTATCAAATTCAATCTTGTAAATTCAATTTACTTATCACAAGTTAATTTACAACCTTTTGTTATATTATATTTAAAGTTATCTTAATTAGGGTTAGTTTACATATTAAAAAAAATTTAAATAAAACATATTGGTAAACTTAATTTTCATTCAAGCATTGATTCAAAATGTTTGTCTTAGGATTTAGATAAATTCTTGAACATTTTACATTAAGAGAGTTTTATTTTAACCTTGGATATAAATATGACACAAAATAACTTGGTTTCAAGCTCTTTATTTTGATCTTACATTTGATATCTAACACTAAAAACATCTTATTTGGAGCTTTGTTTTGATAAGAATTTAATAATCTCCACACACAAAAAAATTCTCTTTTATTTTTAACATTTCATTTTTTTCTATTTTTTGTAACATCTTTTACATGTTATTTTTCTTTGCAATCTAAAATACATACTTCTCATATTCCTTTAAGGTGAAGTTATAGGTTAAGTCAATTCCTTATTGAACACATTCAAATCCCTTTGACCATTATTAAAATGGATTCTAATAATGCAAACATTGGTTCCTATTATTTTGATGAACAAATTTCTCATGAATAGTTTCAATAAGATAATCATAATGAACAAGCTACTCAAGATGTTCATAATGCACACAATACCCATCAAGGATAAGATAAGATCTACATTGATGATATTAATGGAGTAGATCATGCAAAATTTAAATGTTTATCCAAGTTTTGAGAATAAGTTCATTAAATTCCACAAGATATACCCAAAATAATTGAAGTTATTTCAGTGTTTAATAGTTCAAAAAAGAAAAAAAATCTACTTTCAATACACAATAAGAATCAGTCTTTTGAATTGTAAATCCTACCATAGGTGTTTTTACTCATACTGTTGATAATGATATTACATATACACCTTTAGGCTTATGTGAAACATAATATTTACAACAGATATCTATGCCTATTCCTAAATAAGTGACCCAAATAGGACCTTAGATAGTTATAAATCCTACATCACCTACCTCTCTTGCTATACAATACATTGAGTAAACTATTACATTTTTGTATGCTAGGGTAATTTAGTTATAACAAGATATACCAAAACATATCTAATCATTGGATTTCAAGGATTTACTTCATAATATGTTATCATATGATATTACATCATATCCTTTACCTATAAAATTTTTAGCTCCTAAAAATCCAATATATGAGGGTAAAGGAGACCCAAAACAACAATCAAATATTTTCATGCAACATATTTTGATTATGATTTTAATGATTTTTTTTAGGTTAAAAGGGGGATTTTTTAGAACTAGGGTCCCTAGACCCTAGGAGAAGTATAAACATAAGAGAGACCAAGGTCTACCAAAGACCAAACAGGCCCAAAGACAACCAAAATACAACCCAAAAACTAACAAAGAATAACAAAAGAAACTAGGGCCTAGTCTAAGTCTAAAATACTAGAAACATCCTCCCAACATGTTTTCATATTTTTAAGGTTTGCATTGATCTTAGACAATATTTTTTATTTATCCATGACATTATGGGAACCATTATACTGACCATGCTTACCTTTCCCTTTGCTAATTATCTTGGACTCAAATATCTCTCGAGGTGGGCTCAAAGATTTTTGACATTCTCAATACCCTCATACATAGTAGCTTTACTGCAATTCACTAAAAAATGATATTATTTAAAAATTTCTCATTCTCCTATTCTAAAATATCCACCATGAATAAGAGACTTTAAAGTTTCTGATTGTCCTCCTTAGCCAAAAAAATTGGTTCAACCTAATGTTTTCCTACTATAGGAAATTCACCTTAGCTTTAAACTTGATAATATTCCTCATAAACCAACACATTATAAATTTTTGAAGATATATTTCTTCAAATATATTATCTAAAATATCCTTTCCCTTAATATAAGTAACTAATTTGTTGAAATCCTCATTCTGGTCTTTTGATTATTTGTCAATAGAAATCTTTCCTTTATCTATGGTGGCATCTTTAGTCACAACTTTCTCAGCCTCAGGAATAAATTTTTGATCTAAATTATTTCACTATTTTTTATCCTTAAGGCCCTCCTTTGGATCATCTCTAAAATCATCTACATCAATATAATCCCCTACCAAATCACCTATTTTTATTTGTGTGCCCTGTTTTCCCTGACAAACACCTACACAATTTGAAGCACTACGAAGGTGTTTCTTGATATTTTACTAAGAATTCAGATCCTTCCTTTTCACATCCTTGGTCCTATTCTCCATATGATTATTATTAATCTTTGTAGGCCTTATCAAGCTCCTAAGGTATATTATCCAAACTTTTTTGATTTTTCTAATGTCAATAAGAGCATCCTCTACATATTTATTTTGGGGTTGAGGAAGGTCTGGGATAATTTATTTCATGCCCTTAAAGTATTTATGTATGAGGTAAATCACCCCTTCATGTCTTGGGGTCAAATAATTTTCATGCTTGAACTTTATGATCAAAACCTCCATTGATTTTACAATGAAGAAAGGAGGACTAAAGGGAATACCATGCCTAAAATAGTTCAACATCTTAAATAAAGACCATCTAACTAAATTAAACCTACCTTTTAGGGTTAAATACTGCATCAAATGGAAAGAAATCTATGCATATGGATTGGGAAAGGATTCTGAATCAAAACCTTTATGCAGTAGTTCTAATTATTCTCCCTTCTCCAGGAATGTCTCTTTATCCATTTTAAAGTCACTTATCGAGTTGTAAATCTTACTTTCCTTAATAGCCAACCTAGTAACATGGGTAATTATTTCCTTTATGATATCAAGATTAACTCCATTTATTATGATATTTATATCCTCCTAAGATTTTTAAAACATGATCAAAGTGTGTCTATCATGTCCTCACTTCTCTATGAGAGCATTAAAACCTCCCACTTGCAGAGCTACCCAAATAATTTATTTTTTCCTTACTTTTGGTAGCATTTTTGGTTCTATTTTACTAGATAATCCCATATTTCTTCCCTTAAAGCAAACATGGAGATGAAAAAGTCTTTTTCTATTCTAGAAAATAAGATTCATAGAATAAAGTCGAGAGGAAATGATGTTTGATTTTATATTTGGGATATCTATTATTTGTTTTGGGACTTTTATAAAATTCTTAGAAGACCCCAAAAGACTTAAACAAACCAATATAAGTCCCTGACTCACAAGAGTCTAATGTTTCTTTCCTCTATGAATTAGAGGCTTCCCCATTATGCTTAAGGTTAAGTTCAAAAAAATTTGCTTCATCTTTATCTTTAGCAAGAGATCCCTAAGGAGTTATTCATAGTCCATCCATGTCATTTGACCCACAGTGGTCACTCTTTTGTTGGCAAACCAATACGCTATAGAGTTTCCTTCCATATAAATGTGTTGAATGATAACTTGTTGTAAAGAGTCCATAATAGATATATCTTCCTCTAAAACTTATTTGATGGACCAAATAATGATATTTTTACTTGATAAATAGTTCAAAATATTTAGAGAGTCCCCCTTAATAATTAGTTTTTGAACTCTCAATTGTTTTACCAATTTGATCCCCCACAATTCGACTAGAGATTTAGCTTAGTCGTTGGACTTAACACCCATGTCTCCAGCATAGGCTACAACCAAATTACCCTGATGGTCCACAATTATTTTTCCTCCTCTAGATGGTCTCGAGTACCATTTTGAATCTCCATCAAAATTGAGCTTCATCTAACCCAAAAAAAGGGGTTTCCATTTATTTATTATCCTAATTTTTTCTTTAGGATATGGCTTACCCAACTTAGATGTATTAATTTGTCAATTATGATCTAGAATTTATTCAAATTGATGCAAGATTTTACCTTTATTAATATAAAGAAAATTTAAGTTCTCCTTAATGTGCTTAAAACTTATTTTATAAATAACTTTGCTGATACACTTTTCCCCCCTAAATATTTTATTGTTGCATTCTCCCTAGATAACCTAAATGATATGTGGCAAAGCCAATTTTTATATTTCATTGAGTAGGAAATTTTGGAATGGATACCCCCAAGACTGACACACTTCCATTAAAGAACCTGATTACACTCAAGAGATATTAAATTTGTCAAAAAAATAACTCCAAATATTTTGAAAAAATGAGTAGTTGACAAGCAAATGGAAACCAATTCATTGTACTCTTCACAAAGGACACATCTATTGATTATGATACAACCTCTTTTTATTAGATTGTTAGTATTAATAATTTTCTTATAAACTAAAACCCATAGAAAGAAATTAATTTTTTGAGTTAGCCATTTATCCCATAAAAACTCTTAGCTGCCATTAAGCCCAGGTTATTGTGTTGGCAAGTCATAACCTGATTTAACTTTGTAATGCCCATTAAAGGAGTCCTTTTAGACCATTTGATCTTCACTATTGATGCCCAAAATATACACATTTATCAGAATATTATTCATATTATAAATATTCAACATTTCTTCCTATTTTAATTTATCCAAACTCAACCTCTTCTAACATTTAACTTCTTCCATCTTTTACCAATAGTCAATCACTTTGAAACCATATTTATTCTTAATGATTTCTTGTAATTTTAGTCCTATGTCACTCTAAGAAAGAATATTTTTTGAAACCCAAATATATTTTCAAAAATTAACCATGAATCCATTGTTATTCTACCATTTAAAACATGATTTTATCAACTACTTGTTTGAAATCAAGAAGTTATAGACATGTGAACCTCAAACAAAGTGATCATCTACAAGAATATAAATCAGTTCCCTTCCTTATAAATACTTGAAATAAAGTATTTTACCCCAAACCAAGTTTAACTTAATGGATATCTACACAAACTTTTAAATAAGAGATTTATTCATAAAATACAAATTCCTTAAACCAAGTCCACCATATCTTTTCTTTGAGTAGACCTTATTCCAAGAAACAAGATGAAATTTGTTTCTTTCTTCCCTTCCAGCCCAAAATAAGTTACACTAATTTTTATTTAAATTATCATTCACTCCTTTAGATAAAATAAAAAGAAAAAGAATTTAAATTGAGAGGATCTAAAGCACACTCTTAATCAATAAAACTCTGTTAGCCTAGGTTAAGATCTTACCTTTACAATGTGCAAGCCTTTTTAAAATCTCTCAATCAAAGGATTTCATGTAGACACTTGAATCTAGCTTTTAAAGATAGGCATTCCTAGATATGAAGAAGGAAGTTACTTGATTTGGCATCCCAAAAGAGTAGCTATTTTATCTTGTATAGCCACTAGTGTATTAAATAAATACACCAAACTTTTGTTAAAATTGATTTTCTAGTTCAAGGCCTATTTATACATCACAAAAATCTTTTTAATGTTTATTACTTCCTACATATATGCTTTCATCAAGAGAATGGTGCCATCCATAAATTGTTGATGTGTCATTGGATCTATAGACCTTGCTAGTTTAAAACCTTTCAACTTTGAAGTAGCCAAAGCATTATAAATGAGTCTACTCAATGAATAGGAATGGGGAAAGAGGATCCCCCTATCTCACCCCTTAGCTCTTTTAAATAAACCATGTGCCATCCCAATCACCAAAATAAAGAATATGCAAGTGGTAATACAAGATATAATAATTTTTCTAAATTTGTCATGAAAACCAAATTGAGACATAACTCTATCTAGGAAACTCTAATTTAGTCTATCACATGCCTTAGCCATATCCAATTTAAGTACCATAGCTGCGCTTTGGCTATTTTCCTTTGAATGAATGGCTTCGTGAACCAAAATCACCTCATCTTGAATTTTTATTTTGAAACAAATCCTCCTTATTGAGATTGAATGATTTTTTCCATGATAGATTACATCCTTAGAGTAATAATCTTGGTGATAATCTTATATATATAATTATACAAACTAATAGGCCATAAATCTAAAAAGTTTATAGCCCCTTCCTTCTTAGGAATAAGAAATAATAACGTATGATTGAATTATTTTAATAACTGAGTGATGGAAAGGAATTCATTCATAGCTACAACCACATCATCTCCTATTATATCCAAAAATATATGGCAAAAAGATATGGGGAAATCATCTAGGCCTGGGGCCTTGTCTAGATTCATCTTGAAGAGCACAAATTTAATATCTTCATTTGAGGTAAATGTTGTGAGAATGTCATTATCCTCCTGATTAATAAACTTTGGTATCACAAGAAAAATTCTTGTTCATATATGATATTCTTATTAAAATCATTTTTGTACAAATTTTAAAAAATTTGACACTTTCTTGATTAATACATTCTGCATATGAGGAAAGTTGAACTTCATTGGTGATAATTTATATAATAGTGTAGACACCTAAATTTCATTTAGTGTCAAAATGCACCTTAATTTATTTAATCATTCTCCCTCAATTTATTTAATCATTCTTATTAATTTAATAATTAACATTTTTCCTAAAATCAATTAATTGATTTATTCAAATACTTTTGAAAAAATCAATTGGGCACCTTTTATTATTTATTTTAATTATTTAATTCCATATTTAACAATTTAAATCTCTCAATTTTTTCCCCCTCATCCCAACAAAATCCATGAAAAACTCCACTTCCTATGACTTCTCCACTGAGTTGTCACTCCATTTTGACTAAGTCTATTAACCAACCCCTCTTTTTTCTGCACCTAGGTGAAATAGTTCCTATCCTCATGGATGAGGACTAATCCTAAACTATAGATTATTTGGACCCTTGATAAAGTCCAATTGATCCTATACCATCAGATCATAATCCAAGATTCTATAAATAAGTTTGAGAATCCTCATTTTCAAGAGACACAAATCTTGAGAAATCACAATCAGAATCTAGAAAATCATAATCAAATCTTGCATCTAAAGTGAATCAAAGTCAATATTTTGCATCCAAATCCTACCGATTTCACCTTTGAATTATAGGAGTGAGCACCACATTTTTATAGAGCAAATCATATCTAAATCAAAATGGAGGACTCTTGTGTCTAAACTGTGAAGGTTTTTGATTATCATTTCTTGTATTTATTGCTCTAACATTGGTAGAATTTAACTTAGAATAGACTTGTTATTTATCTTTGCACATTTTTAATTCATAAAAATAGCATTATTTTTCTTATGTTTTAAATTATATAGGTGAAATAAATAGGTATTCTATCCCGTTCCTCAAGCCAAATATTTCTAAATTTCTATCTCTATAATGATTCTTCTCTAGCTGCTATAGTGTGGTGGTTACATAGGAGATATCTTTATCTGATTTGTATTTCTAAATCATAACCCTTCTCTTCATTTTATTCTTTAATTTTATAAATTTTAGTTTTAAGAGTCTTCTTTTAAAAATGCATATTCTTAAAGACCTATTTATTCCATTATTTAATCTTGATTGTCACCTTTTTTAAATTTTTAGCTAGATTGAAATTAATAGATTGACTACCATTTTTGGTCCACCATTCTAAGATCCTATAATGAATACTAGGGTGCATAAACCACATGTGTTTGATTATGAAGGGATACATATTTTCCCTATAAATTTTATCTATAATATTCAACTCCAACGAAGTATGGTCAGATCCAATCTTTGGAATATCTTTAAGAGATAGATCCTTAGATTCTAACCACTCTAGAATAATAAAAAATATATTTAATTTCAATTGGATGAGATTTTTTCCAAGCCTCCTATTAGTCCAAGTAAATTTAGACCCTCTTAGGTCCAAATCCAACATACCAATATCATAAATAAAAGAGGAAAAGGCATCCATGTTGTCCATACACACATGATGTTTTCCTTTTTTGTCTCTTGGATGTAAGGGAGAATTAACGTTGCCTATTTGGATCCAAGGAATATCCTTACAATTATTTATAAAAAATCTAATATCTTCCCAAAGATTTTTATGAGATGAAATAAAATTTGGATCATAAAAATTAGAAAACATCCAATGCTTATTATCAATCACATCTATAAAAAGGACTTCCACATGATGTAGGGACTTGAGGATAGGTTCTCCCATCATAAACTTATAATTCCAAAAAGTTATAATCCTGCTTGATGCTCTAAATGCACTGACAAAAATATTTTAGCTTCACTCCAAGAATTTTTAACCAATTTATTTCTAAGAATCTTAAAATATTATACATTATGTTGGTTTTATGATCACCCATTCTATTATTCAAAGCATTTAATCCACTAACAGATCAATTTATTAAGCATTTTTATATAAAAATCAATGAAAAGTTTTCATATGCCAAAAATTTTAATCTTAAGAAAGTAACTAATCAGCCTATCATTTAATATTTTCTTAATTATAAGACAATGATTTTAAAAATGACTAACACATTGGCAAATAATAAATTATAAGATATTTTCAAATAATGTTTACTTATGCCTTTACATGAGTCAATCATTTTCAATAAATTTAAATCATTTGAGGAACTTTGTCACATAATAGGATAAATATAAGTCAATATTATTTATTTGAGTAAGATAAATTATGAACCTTCATCTAATTTAACTTCCATAACAAAATTTTAAATCAAACCATCTTATAAAAATACACTAATAGATACTAAAGTTGATACAAAGATTAAAGCTAATCCTATTTCTCAACCTTCTAATAATTCATTTTTGATCAACCAAGGAGGAAATTTTATAAATTACTACAACCACCTCATAAACTACTACAAACCTTACTTGAATTAAATATTCTTACTCTACCTCTATCATTTGAGATTGATATGAGTAAATTGGAAGGTAAATATATTTATAATAATGGTTATTGTTATTACCATAGATGCAATGGTCACTCTAATAAAATATGTTTCAATTTTTTAAAAATTATTTAGGATCTTATTGATAATAATGTCATTGAATTACAATTTACAATGGAGGTAATTAGGCCTAAAAAAAATGAAAATTCTAAGTTGAATATTTTCAATGAGCCATTTCCAAATCATAATACAAGCAAAGATATTTTAGTTGTGCATCATATGAAATTTCAATAGTGTATCATACTTACAATGATTCTTCACCACCTACATCATATGATCATCCATTAGATGTAATTATTGTTACAATTTTTAAAACTACTTCACCACATTTTATGATTAATTTTGATGATAGTGAGATAGTGGATGATGATTATGATTTTCATGCTTTATATATATGATCTTATATTGATCAACAAACCATTCATATTATGCTAGATGATAATGGATCAAGTGATAATAAATGAAAAGTTACATTAATTTTTTCATTAGTTAGACACAACATGATATACATGAAACATATAAAAGTGTGAAGACATTTAATGGAAAACAACAAACCACTTTGTGACACATTATGTGGCCTCTTCAGGTGGGCCCTGTTATACTATCTACTCCTTTATAGTTGTACCAAAAAAATAGGTATTTGGTATGATATTGGGAAATCCTTGGTTGAAAAAAATTTGTGTTATTATTTCTATGGCACATATATATGTAAAATACATTATTTGTAATTAAATTGTTATAATTTCAAGAATTAAATATGAGTACCCTCTACAATCTATGGTACCTCATACACCCCATCCACCACCATAGGTCATTTATATATCTATCTAAAAATAAAGAACATATTTATTTATTATTCCTAACTAATAATTTATATTTAACTAACTTAGAAAAAGGTGCAAAGGGTTCAAAGGTAACCAATGCAAAATCAAGTTTATTGGAAAAAGGTGTATAATTCTAACAAAAACCATCATATGAAAAACCTTCTATTGATGCATCTAAGTGTACCAAAGGGTTTCTTAGTGTTAAAATAACACTTTTAATTTTATAATTAAAGGAATTTAGAGCATGAGTAGTAGGTTATGGAAACATGATGGCACCTATGGTGAAATAGTGGTAGAGATATGTATTGGTGTCCCATAATTTATAATGAGTGATGGTTGAGAGAAATATTGGTCCATTATTTATGAATTATAGAGAATATATATTAATTATTAGTGAATTATGATCCATATTTAATCTACAAGATAATCTAAGTGGATATTTATAATGTGACTTAAACTAAAGTGGTCTGGTGTAAAAAAAGAGAGCAAAGAGAAGGGTAAAGCAGAAAAGAAATGAGTGATTACCAATTTAAATTTCAAATATCATGAGAAAGCATCAATTAAAATTGATTATTCATTAAAATAATATATAGTAAAATATATTCTAAGCTAAAATTTCACTATATACTAGGCAAACTTTAAAGGATAATGTAAAGAGTCATGAAGAAGAATCAAGTCTACTTTAAGGATTTACTACTATAATCAAATAACATTTGTACATATAAATACATATAAAAATGAAATGAAGAAAATCCTAAGATCCTCAAACTAATATAGCATATGCACAAATTAGAAACCATGTGATTATAAAATGCAACCCAAAATTCAAAGAAACTATTCAAATTCAAGACATAAAACTAATAATTGAGAGAAAAGCTATATTAGCAATGACATATTGTTTTATTATTTTTGAGAAACTAGGTTCTAGTTCCTAAACAATAAAGGGTCTGGAATAAGGGGGAAAATCCAATTAAATACAAGTTTTTTTTTCAAAATTAATTACATCAATTACATAAAGAGAAATAAATTTATCTAGAAAAATAGGCTAAAACAAATGATTCGGGGGTTGAAATCTGCTACATAGGACTGAGATAGTGTCAAAAATATAGATATAGTTTTCATTTTGTAAAAGGATAGGAGTGCTGAAATATGACACCCTAGTGTCTATTGATATAGTCCTTTTATACCACTATTATATTGAAGGCTTAAACTTTCTGAGTTTTATCCACTATCTTAGTGTGAGCCTGTGTATGAAATTTCAAAGGCTGAATGTCAATAGAGCTCATTTTAGGTGAATTTAAATATCCAAACCCTTAGTTTATCTACACACACAAAACAAAAAATACATCAAAATTGTAAGGGGGAAAAACTAGGTTAGGGTAAGTATGATTACATGATCTAGAACCCTTGCTATCCTGATTGCTACTTACATTAACCCTCAAGCTAGGGTCTCAGATCAAATATAGATCTCCTTTATGGAACATGCATAATAAAAATGAATGGTAGATGAAAGAATGAAGTTTTACCTAGGCCCTTACTTGATCAAACATGCAAGTCTATGTGTGATGCAAAATATTGAGCTATACTATTGACTGATTTTAATTTACTAATGTGCCAAAGTAGTAAGTGCTAGATATAGAATGCCTTATGTAGTCATTTATATAAGAGACTCTTTATTTTGAATTTGGGAGCTTTATTAACATTTTGAAAACATTGTAAAAATTAATGATGAAGCTTAAAAAAGGGCTATAACTCATTAAGTGAGGGAAAATGATCATTGGAGTTCAAAATGACCTTGGATAGGAGCACTAGAAATGGACACCATAGGGTCCAATACTGTAGTTCAATCCCAATGGTTATATCCTATAGGTTTGGGACTTGGGGGGATGGAATTAGTATGAGAAATATGACTTGGTTGAGGTGTAATGACTATTTGAAAAGTGTGGGATGACTATGAATAAGTACAAAGGTGTCTAGAGTATGGAACAAGACTAGGATAAGTAAAATTAAATACATGGCTAAATGAACAAGGCTCATATTCTCTAATCAGAGTCTCCTATGAAAAGAATATAAAAAGATATGATATGTGTGGTTACTTGAATAATTTGAGATGTATACATTTGCCCCCTTTTTATCACTATTGATTTAATGAAATGAAGTACTAGAGTAAAAGAAATAAAATAAAGTGTGTACCTAAACCTACATGCATGGAGATAAATGTGCTACAAAGGGTCCAACACACTTTCTGGCTAGGGAAGTGGATGGAGAGCCAAATAGTGCTTAGAGAAAAGAAGGAATCCCTAAAATGGATTCCCCCTATACTAAATTTAGAAGTGGAATCCATGTAACATGGAGGAGGGAAATGCTTACCCCCTATGTTGAATCTAACTAGAATGAGAAATGCTTGGTGGCCCAAAACTAATGTCTTCCCTCTATCCCACATAAACTCATGTAATCTAGAATATTTGTATAGAATTTGTATGCTATGAAAAGAAAAATTTGTCATACCCCCACTCTGAATATCTGAACTAGATTAGAGAAATGATTGGAGGCCCAAAAGTAGTGTCTATTCTCTGGCCTACACAAACTCATGTAGTCTAGGTCTGGGTAAAGCTATGGACCAACTACTATAGACAATTATATGGTCCAACCTAGTGACAACTTAGGTATATCTATGTGTAATCTAAACTTTGGTAAATGTGCAAAAAGAGAATGACATGTCTTACCATTCTAATCTATATAATCCTAGATGTTGAAGAACATGGACATCTATGCCATGCCCCCAAATTTGGTATGTGAGTGATGCATATGCATAATATAATAATCTATATAACCACATGTGATATGATGTATTGTGTCATGCCCTATATGTAAAAATGGAAATCAAAACATTGTGTTTTGTACTATTCCTATAATCTTCTATCTAATCCTATAACTATGT